>QJPP01004831.1:0-124701 GCA_003996215.1 Jaltomata sinuosa
ATTAAAAATGATTTTGACTATCAGGCCCCTTATTCTTTAAAGGAGGTTGAAAGTCGTTTAATGATAAAAAAATCTTTTGTTGAAAAGGATGCTTCTTTTAATGATTTAAAAGAAGAAGTTGAAAATCTAAAAAAAGAAATCATATTTCTTAAGCGAAATCAGGCCATTCATGATACAAGGATTTCTCAGATTGAGAAAAATTATGAGCATGTCAGTCCCATTGCCAGCTCTTCGAAAGGTAAAGAGGTTTGTACTGAAGAACCTAACATTAATGATCCTGAAAATAATATGTTTTTAGGAATGATGCAGGTTGTTACTGCTCACAAATGGTATGTTAAATGCACCATTTTAATTGATAATAGTTTCTCTATTACTAATATTGCTATGATTGACAGCGGTGCAGATGTAAGTTGCATTCAAGAAGGTCTTGTTCCTTCAAAATATTTTCAAAAAACTATGCATATGGTTAAATCCGCTTCAGGGCATGCGTTAGATATTAAGTACAAATTATCTAATACAAAAATTTGCCAGAATAAGGTTTGCATTCCTCATTTCTCAACCTCTTCAAGTCTAGTACTTTTAGTACTACTTTGTTCTCCGAGATCCATAAAACAATTAAGTTCTATATCTATATCCAGTATTTTCACATCTATCTCATATATACCATGAACAGTGTCTGGGCTCTGATACCAAAAGGCAGGATCGGAGATCGGGCGGTAATCCGCCATAATCTATGATCTAGCAAATCAGCATCCTTATACAAGCGCATAAACGCAGGCATAAGAACTGAAATCTTCGAGAATTTTCATGCAATTTCTTAAGACTGTATGGAAGCTTTTACCTGAGCAAGGGGCCTGTCAGGATCACCGTACATACTCTTACTATCCTCTTGTCCAACGGTTCTAACCCATAGCGGTTCTAACCGGACCAAGAGCGCCCTTTTAACACATATCTCGGGCTAAAGAGGTCATGGCTAGCTAGAGGCTTGCCAGACAGAGATAATAAGAGATGTTCTAGATCCGACTGTGCCACCATCTCGGAACCAAGTCAAGAAACTTCATGAAAATTTCGTTCTATTTAAGTAAAGCTTAGATCCGTTCATGGTCTATATAGGAGAGACGTTTATATACAAGACATAGATATAGAAGATGTTTAGCCGGACATAGTCCTGGCTAGGAGAAGAGTACTGTAAGTATAAATTAAAAGAAAAAGTAGCTACCTTGAAGGACGGCCAAGATCCAAAGATGTTAGCAAAACTGATCCAAAAATTTTATTTTTGATCGGAACAGTGGCTAAAGCTTTCCGTTTTCTCTTTACAAAAACTTAGAAAGAAAAGAAGAGAGAAATGTAAAAATTTCTGTGTGTCCTCCTATCTAACAAAGTGAGGACTTATATAGAAAAGGAAAAAAAACATAACGAATCTTTGTACAGTACAATGGGGTCCCATATGGGTCCCTAAACAGTTAATTTACTGTTTAAACAGTTTATATACTGTTGATGTGACCGACGGCATCTTCTCAGTCAATGTTATTCATTTTTTCTTTGCCACGTCTTCTATTCTCCATGGCTTTGAGTGATTGAAGCAAATCTTCTGCTTCATGTATTTCTTCCGTAGATAACATAATATCTTCTGGTCGTTGGGCTTCTTCGCCTGAGGTCTCACTTCTCATAGAAGTGTCTGACTTATCGATAATATCGATGCCTTGAAGCAAAGTCTTCTTCATCTTCTCCAGATATTCATTTACCATTGCTTCCTTATCTCCTTCTTGGGTGGAGATTCTTCTGGCAATTTCACCTATTGGGATTATATCCAAGCATTCAGTAAAACTCTGTTTTACAATAACGATAAAAATAAACATACATGGTTTGTAAAAATCTGTTCTAAGGTTTTTTCTGAACCTATTCCGAATTGGTTTATTAACTGGTGGTCATACCACGGCCCTACTATTCAGATATTACCTGAAAAATTCTTAGAATTATACAAAGAATGGAAAAAGGTATCTCCTTTTCTCCAAGATTTATATCACCAGGATCATATATGCTGGTTAGAAAAAATTGATCAGATGTACTTTTTTATAGAATTCTCTATACCTTGGATCCATAAATGGATGCCGGAAATAGGGTTTACAGAGGAGGATGTTCCTTGCTTATATCGTGTTTACTATAATAATTTCTGGGAAAAACTATTAAAAAAGGATCCCAGGACAAAGCAAATAAATGGACAAGAACTTGTTGATAGTATTGTCAACACGATCAAGACATACAAAGAACTTCCAGATAAGGAAATTGGGGTTGATAACCCATCCATCAGGCATATTGCCAGAAGAATCTCCACCCAAGAAGGAGATAAGGAAGCAATGGTAAATGAATATCTGGAGAAGATGAAGAAGACTTTGCTTCCTTATCTCCTTCTTGGGTGGAGATTCTTCTGGCAATATGCCTGATGGATGGGTTATCAACCCCAATTTCCTTATCTGGAAGTTCTTTGTATGTCTTGATCGTGTTGACAATACTATCAACAAGTTCTTGAATAAAAATGTCTCTGGTAACCCTTTAAGGGTAAGAGGTTTAAAAGCAATTTGAACCATGCCAATATGCAAATAGTTATACTGATTCTTATAAAGATTAACATCATGTTTATTTAATAAACGAATAGTCTGTTCAGAAGAATTCAAAGCTAAAGATTGCTCAGTTGTTTTAATCAACTGTTTTGTAGAAAGTTTATCAAACCAACCATAATCATAAATGGTTTTAATCGGAACTTTAGGAATCGTCCATTTGTTTAACAAATCAAGGTTTTGAGGTATATCAACCTCTTCAAGTCTAGTACTTTTAGTACTACTTTGTTCTCCGAGATCCATAAAACAATTAAGTTCTATATCTATATCCAGTATTTTCACATCTATCTCATATATACCATGAACAGTGTCTGGGCTCTGATACCAAAAGGCAGGATCGGAGATCGGGCGCCATAATCTATGATCTAGCAAATCAGCATCCTTATACAAGCGCATAAACGCAGGCATAAGAACTGAAATCTTCGAGAATTTTCATGTAATTTTCTTAAGACTGTATGGAAGCTTTTACCTGAGCAAGGGGCCTGTCAGGATCACCGTACATACTCTTACTATACTCTTGTCCAACGGTTCTAACCCATAGCGGTTCTAACCGGACCAAGAGCGCCCTTTTAACACATATCTCGGGCTAAAGAGGTCATGGCTAGCTAGAGGCTTGCCAGACAGAGATAATAAGAGATGTTCTAGATCCGACTGTGCCACCATCTCGGAACCAAGTCAAGAAACTTCATGAAAATTCCGTTCTATTTAAGTAAAGCTTAGATCCGTTCATGGTCTATATAGGAGAGACGTTTATATACAAGACATAGATATAGAAGATGTTTAGCCGGACATAGTCCTGGCTAGGAGAAGAGTACTGTAAGTATAAATTAAAGGAAAAAGTAACTACCTCGAAGGACGGCCAAGATCCAAAGATGTTAGCAAAACTGATCCAAAATTTTATTTTTGATCGGAACAGTGGCTAAAGCTTTCTGTTTTCTCTTTACAAAAACTTAGAAAGAAAAGAAGAGAGAAAATGTAAAAATTCTGTGTGCCCTCCTATCTAACAAAGTGAGGACTTATATAGAAAAGAAAAAGAAACATAACGAATCTTTGTACAGTACAATGGGGTCCCATATGGGTCCCTAAACAGTGAATTTACTGTTTAAACAGTTTATATACTGTTGATCTGACTGACGGCTGTCTTCTCAGTCAATGTTATTCATTTTTTCTTTGTATGTCTTGATCGTGTTGACAATACTATCAACAAGTTCTTGTCCATTTATTTGCTTTGTCCTGGGATCCTTTTTTAATAGTTTTTCCCAGAAATTATTATAGTAAACACGGTATAAGCAAGGAACATCCTCCTCTGTAAACCCTATTTCCGGCATCCATTTATGGATCCAAGGTATAGAGAATTCTATAAAAAAGTACATCTGATCAATTTTTTCTAACCAGCATATATGATCCTGGTGATATAAATCTTGGAGAAAAGGAGATACCTTTTTCCATTCTTTGTATAATTCTAAGAATTTTTCAGGTAATATCTGAATAGTAGGGCCGTGGTATGACCACCAGTTAATAAACCAATTCGGAATAGGTTCAGAAAAAACCTTAGAACAGATTTTTACAAACCATGTATGTTTATTTTTATCGTTATTGTAAAACAGAGTTTTACTGAATGCTTGGATATAATCCCAATAGGTGAAGTTCATTGGTACACCTTTAACAACAACCTGTCTTTCTTTCATTGTGGATAGTCCCCACTCTTCAACAGATATAATCTGTTTGATAATTATTTTAGAGAAGTTATAAACATTCTCCTCTGGGGTATAACCCGTAGGACAAAAGTGCTGAATTTCTGCACTACCCATGCTTATCAGAATAGTTTCATAATAGGATCGAGTTTTATAAGACTCGCCCGGGAAATATAATCCCTTTACTAAATACCTTTGGAATATTTTCCAAGGTTCTGATTTTCGTTGTATATCAACATTTTCCAAGAAAAATATAATCTCTCTTTTTCTGACCTGTTCATAAGATATGATAGGATCAGTTTCTCCTTTCATGATCGAGGCAAAAGTATCTTTCTGCCTTTGTGCATGCAAATACGCCTGCGCATGTTCATATAATGGACTATCTTTTGGAATAGATTCCAAATTTATAACTTGCTTAGGAGTAATAGATGAGCTAGATGATGCACCTTCATCTGTAATCCTTTTATTAATAAGACTCTTATTACCCATTTGTATAACTGGGTTTCTGTATGATGATCCTTGTATAACAGGATAATTTGATCGATATGTCGATCCTTGAGAACTGGATTGAGAGGATCTTCCTGGGGCTGATCTTCCCCTTCCTCTTCCTCGAACATGCCGCCATGGCGGATCCATCCTGTAGAGAAATAGATTAGTCATTCAGAAAAATAATCTGTAAAATCTTCTCTTACTACTTCTGAGTAGTCGTGAATAGAGAAATCCTCATCTTCTCTAATCAGAATATCTTCAATAATTTTATTAATAATGATCTTTTTAAGATCTTCTGGTAATATAATTACCCTTAACAGAATTAAAAGAGTTTCTTCAGATAGAAAGGCTAAATAATGCATTATTGAATGTATTCTCTGGATAAGAAATCTGGAAGAGAATTATCAATTCCCTTTTTATAATGAATGTCAAAATCAAATGGGGCTAATTGAGCCTGCCATCTAGCAAATATAAGCTTAGATGCGTCATGCTTAAAATCTTTGTCAAACATATATTTGACCGATTGAGCATCAGTTTTTATTAAAAACTTCTGATTATATAAATCATCCTGAAATTTAAGAACACATTTAACAATAGTAAGCATTTCATGGGCCACAGTTGCATATTTTTTCTGGGCCTCAGTCCATTTTCCTGAATGAAATCTAATAAGATATTCATTTTTATCATTGGGATTAATCTGCTTAAGAATCCCTCCATAGCCAATATTTGAAGCATCTGTTTCAACAATTTTTTGCCAAGCAGGGTTAGCAAGAGTTAGACAGGGTAAAGATTGAACACGCAATTTGATGTTTTTTACCAAAGTAGTGTGACTATTAGTCCACGGAGATTTATGATCCTTTTTTAGCCTGTCATATAACGGGGCTAAATCTCGAGAAAGATTCTTGTAAAAGGGAGAAATATAATTTAAACTGCCCAAGAATCTCTGTAATTGAGTTCTATCAGTAATAACATCCGGAAACTTTGATGCAAAGTCTATAGCCCTCTGTATAGGAGTGACTTTTCCTTGACTAATAAGATGTCCAAGAAAACGAACTTCAGTTTGAAATAAACTCATTTTTGGTTTTGATATAACTAAACTATTTTGTATCACAATTTTCTTGAAAATATCAAGGTGCTTAATATGCGTTTCAAGAGTTTTAGAAAACACCAAAATATCATCAATATAAACAATGATAAAATCCATATATGGATTAAAGATGTCATTCATGATTTTTTGAAATTCAGATGGAGCGTTTTTTAAACCGAATGGCATAACATTCCATTCATATTGCCCGAAAGGAACATTGAAAGCAGTTCTATAAGAATGCTCTTTAAAAATCTGAATCTGCCAATAACCTGATTTTAAATCAAATTTTGAGAATATATTAGCATCATATAATCTAGATAATAAATCGCGTTTGTTGGGAATAGGATACCTTACCCATTTCAAACATTTGTTTAAAGGTTTGTAATTAATTACCAACCTGGGAACTCCTCGTTCTTTTTCTGCAGCATTATTAACATAAAACGCTGTGCAAGACCAAGGAGATTTTGAAGGCTTTATTAAACCTTTTTGTAATAATGTATCAATTTCCTGTTTGCAGAATTCTACTAACTCAGAATTCATTTGACAGGGACGAGACTTGGTCGGAATATTATCCTCTGAAAAATCCTCCTCATACGGAAGAGTAACAATATGCTTTTTTCGATTCCAGAAAGCACTGGGATGATCGGCGCAAATATCAATGGCGATCTGTTCAGAAATCATTTTTATTTTTTCCTGTATTTTAGCAGACTTGAGAGACTCAAATATATTCATGCTAAACAGTTCGTATTGTAAAGAATCAACATGCTTTTGCTTTAATTTAATCAAAGCGTCTATTTCACGAGTTACAGGCTCCGTGATAAAAGTATAACTGATTTTATTATCTTCATATGAAGCAGAAAACCCTTTTGAATCAATATGAGTAAAAGGATAAATTGCATTTATAAAAGGCGTTCCAAGTATAATTGGAGGATGCAACTGATTTTTTACCAGAAAAAAGAAATGAGGAATGCAAACCTTATTCTGGCAAATTTTTGTATTAGATAATTTGTACTTAATATCTAACGCATGCCCTGAAGCGGATTTAACCATATGCATAGTTTTTTGAAAATATTTTGAAGGAACAAGACCTTCTTGAATGCAGCTTACATCTGCACCGCTGTCAATCATAGCAATATTAGTAATAGAGAAACTATTATCAATTAAAATGGTGCATTTAACATACCATTTGTGAGCAGTAACAACCTGCATCATTCCTAAAAACATATTATTTTCAGGATCATTAATGTTAGGTTCTTCAGTACAAACCTCTTTACCTTTCGAAGAGCTGGTAATGGGACTGACATGCTCATAATTTTTCTCAATCTGAGAAATCCTTGTATCATGAATGGCCTGATTTCGCTTAAGAAATATGATTTCTTTTTTTAGATTTTCAACTTCTTCTTTTAAATCATTAAAAGAAGCATCCTTTTCAACAAAAGAATTTTTTATCATTAAAAGACTTTCAACCTCCTTTAAAGAATAAGGGGCCTGATAGTCAAAATCATTTTTAATCTTTTCCACAACTGGTTTTGAAGAACTAGTATCTTTAACCGTGGCAAGATTAATAATTTTTTCACGAAGATTATTATCAGTAACTTCTTTTAACAGTTCTATGATATTATCAGATGAGAACATATTAATACTAGAATCTTGAAATTGTGACTGAAGTTTGTAGATATCATCTACTTCAGTTTCACAAGTACAGGTATTACCTTGGCAATTGGTGCAATTAACCTGTTCATCATGATCAGAAAAATCAATAAGATCAATATTTGATTCAGTATCAGAATATGATTCATAATCTTCATCCGATCCAGAGGTGTATAATAAACTATAAACCTTTTCATGCATTACTGGATCAAGTTCTAAAGCTTTAAGCTTATTCAACTTGCAATTTGGAGCAATATGCCCTCGCTTACCGCATTTGTAGCACTTGATTTTAGAAAGATCCCTTCCTGACCGATCTTTAGTAAATCTATTAGATTTTCGAGAGCTTCTTTTAGCGTCTCTTTCTTCTCTAGACATTCGTCTAGATCTTCGTTTCCGTCTCCTATTGGAATCTTCAGTCCTATACTCTTTTTTACTGCCATAGGCTGTAGGTTCAGGTAACCCGAACTGAGTACAAAAATCTCCAAGTTGAGATCTTTCCCTATGCTTATTCCTTTTAAGCTCTTGTGACATACGAAGCTCATTACAAAGATTTAATCCTTCTTGAGTGCAAACTCCAATTAGTTTACCATAAGTGTATTCCTGATAAGGAATTTCAATGTGGTCTCCTCTTAGGACCTTACGAACCCTTTCTGCGAATAAAGAAGGAAGGCCGTCTATAAACTTAGCTTTCCAAAATCCAAATTTATTTTCGGGTAATTCCATAACCCGACTTAGAAACGTATCTTTGTACCATCTCCATTTGGTCAATGTAGGACATTTTAGACCATTGAGTAAAGTACGAATTGTTTCATAAGAAGAGGTAAATCTACCATTAAAATGTTCTAAGATAGTGACTACCAGAGTATAAACAGCGTCTTCTCTATCTCTTTCTAATTTAAAACCTAAGTTATCAACTCCTTCATCAACTGCAATAGCATTAATGATAGTGGCTTTATCCTCTGTACTTAAGTAATTATCCCACCAGCCTCTCAGCTGTCCTGTGAAACCTGCAACAATCATTTTGCAAATAGTTCTATCACTATTTTTGGTGCTTTTGCAAATGGTTGAATACATAAGCATCCTATGCACCAGAATGGTTAACTGCCTATCACTTAACCCATCGAGGTTCCATTCGTAAATTTCAGAACCACTGTAAGACGTATTAGTCTGGTTCCAATCTCGCTCCTCTATCAAAACATCTTGAGGAGTTGGACGAGGGTAATAGAATGTATTCATGGCTGGTTTAGCATACCCAGAATTTTTTCGAGGATATCCTTTGAGTTTATTAAACTCCGAAGAAATATGATTTTTAAAATCATTTGTTTGTTCTATCTTTTCTGAAAACTCATGTGATAAATCTATTGGTTTAATATTTAAACCCGAAAACTTTTTATCAAGAAGTTCTTCTAATTCATTTATAGATTTAATCTTAAAATCATTGATTTCAGGGGGTCTTTGAATAAAAGCAGGAACCAATTCTGCTCTACTAGTTGAAGCAATTTCAATTACTCTGCTAGTTGAAGCAATATTGGTTTTAGCTATATCAGCCTTTATATCTTTTATCAAAGTAGTCATTTTTTCGAGTTTTTCATCTAGAGAACCAATATGTTCTCCCAAAACTTTGACATATAAACTCAAATAATTATTTTGAGAAATAATTTTATTAATTTCAGAAATACTTATAGAAGCTATTTCTTCCTCAACGAATTTTTGAAATGCGTGGAAAGTAATACCCGTATTATTAGGTAAAATAAAAGCAGATTGGGGAGGATAAACCTGCGTAAGAGTCTTACCGTCTACCTCACGATAAGTTCTTTCAATAACCTTAATATATAACGGTAAATAAGTGGTTATAAACCATGGAACAAAATGCATGATTTCATTATGCAAAGCACAAGTTTCGTAAAACTCTTGAGAGATATTGTTCATATCATCTCTATCGTAAGAATTAAAAAACCAAGTTTTAAACTTGTTCCATTTTTTATCAAAAAACTCATTTTGAATTTGTTTCCTTGCCAGGGAACCTGGGCTAAAATCAATTTGGTGTGGAATCATTAACACTTATTAATATCAAACTCCATTTCAGAGGGAGTAGGAAAGTCAGAACTATCATCATGCATATTATCAGCCTGCACAATATTAGAACCTTGCATGCAATGGAATTACAACTTTTAAATTTCTTTTTTAGCTTTCCCAAGTTTACTTGGTGGAATTGCAATTGTGTCAAGTACCCCTTGATTCATACCCGAATTACAAATCAAACCCCTAGCTTCAAATTCCCGAATTTGTTCATCTCTCATTTATATAGTCTGCGCTTTCCCGGCAAAACCCTCCATTCGGCTTCTTTTGCCGGAGTTATCTTTCAAGGTGTAGTTTCATCTCATCTTCTAATTATCGTTTACACTTGAATAGTATTGTTCAAATCAGTTTTTTTTTTTTCGTTCCGATTTGTTACTTCTTTCTTTACAATCGATATAGAATTTTAATGTAATGCTGTTTTTCTAGTTCTTATACTAGTCATTGCCTCAATTTTCCTATTTCATTGACAATTGACAAATTGTTTGTACATAGTTAAAGTTATTTTCTATGTATATATATAGTAGATATTGACCCCCTTTCGATTTCTTCTTCTATTTACTTCTTCATATTTTAAAACCCCTTAGTAAAACTGTCTTTTTCTGGTTGTTTCTTTGAGCTGTTAGTTGTTGCCCAATATGAAGCGTCTTGAAGAGAAATTCGAATTATTTCAAAGTTAGAATTTTGGGCCCAGTTTGAGGCATCAGTAAATTGTATTGGCAAGAGTATTAAGATGCAAGACAAATTGAAATAAATCATTGGGTGTTGTTGCTGCTTTGCTGGTGGAAATGAAGAAATCACTATTACCACTACAAAGTAATTGTGCAAGTCAGAAGCATGTGATTAAGAAGGAAGCTTTAGTCAAACTTTTGAGATGGCACTTTGGACATTCTGATTTCAGGGGGAAGCAATTGGAAGCTATTGAAGCTGTTTTATCAGGTAAGGTTCTTTCCACTTTGACTGCCATTTTGCATTATGGAAGAGTAGGTGCCAGAAAACCATTTCATTTGTGGTATGATTTATTAGTTATAAAAGTTCTACCTTAAGCATATTCTTGTATTGAATTTGTTTTGTACTTTTTATTTTTTATTTTGGGTTCTATTCTTTGTTGTTAGTTTTCTCTTATTAACCATTTTGTTTTCTGCTGGTTAAGTAAAGAATGTGGGATGTAGTGTGAATCCTATTTTAGATTTTGTCGAGTGAATATAATCAAACAGAATCCAAGCAGCTGAGTACTTGTCCCAAAAGTGTATATTCGACCTAATTGTACCATGTAAATTTTTAAAAAGCGTTCTGAGTGAGTTAAGAGTTATTTAAGCTCCATGCCTTTCTTTTACTTTGAATCAGAAGTCAAGCAAAATCAAATACAACACCAAGTTCAATTATTTTATTTGTGTTTATAGAAAAAAAGTATTAGTTTATCGGAATCATAGTAAATAAGATAATAATGGAGTTCTCTTTGGTGATAGAAAATCTAATTGTCATAAAGGCTCTTGTGTCCGCGCTCCAATCATCCCCCTCCCATAGGAATATGTGCATCTAAAAGATCTTTCATACTGTGCCCTATCTTGAAATTTGTAAATACTTATGACCAACAATGAGAAAAATAAATGCAATAGCTAAATGGTGATGGGAAATACCAGTCAGTCATAAACTTTGCCGATTGATAATTCTCCTCTGTGTTAATAATATCTAGCAATTATGTAGGAAGGGATTGCTTTTGCCTCATGCCAACTGGTGGCGGGAAGTCCATGTGCTATCAGGTCCCCGCTTTGACAAAACCAGGAATTGTGCTTGTTGTTAGTCCTTTGATAGGTGATTTCTGTTATCTTTGTTTGATTTTACCTTATAAAGAAAGCACAAGCTACAGTATTTTTGCGTTTGCTTGGAAATTCTAGGACACATCATTGTCTCCTTTCATCGGTTTGCCATTTGCTTTCAGCTCTCATGGTAAGTACAATATATGAATCTTGCTTGTAGTCTCCTGCTTATTAACTTTCATAGTTTTATCTTCTAACTTTTCCTTTTCTTGGTTAGGAAAATCAAGTTTCAACATTGAAAGAAAAAGGGATTCCTGCTGAATTTCTTTCATCAACCCAAACAGTTCAAGTGAAAAATAAGGTGAATAGGGATAAGTTAATATATCTATAGAGAAATTTCAAGTCTATAACTTCTAAAGCATGGCGAAACTATTGTGGGAGTGGGATTAGTGGTTGATAGTTGATTTCGAAAATACTCTTTTGAGATAGACCATGTTATTATCTACAATCTCAAGCTAGTTTCATAATAGTCAAAACAAGGTTGTTTGTAGTCTGTATGGACCCTTATATTTTAGATGATCATGGAGAAAAGAGAGGTGTAGCGGATACTTCTATTTCTGATTTGCACAGAACCACTGCAGGCAGATATTTAATTTGGTTCACAGTTTCCGGAATATTTGCTCTCTCTCCGTGCTCTTTCTCTCTCTTCGCGCTCTTTCCCCAAGAACTGATTTCACCGCACTTTCGCCGGCGGCCACCAGCGATCAACCCATCCCCCTCTCTCTCTCCTCCGCTCCTCTACCCTTCCTCTCATTCTCGCTCTTTCCTTTCCCCTTGTTCGACGCAACCCTAGGCAGCGAACAGGAGAAATACGGAGGCACCACTGCTTGTCTCGCCGGTGACCACGGCTTCACTGGGAAAATCGCCCAAGTAGCACCAAGGTTCATCCCATCCAGGTTCTATCTTTCCTGTCCCCGTTGAAGTGCTTGCCGACTCCCGTTGTTGAGATAATATTGTGTGTTAGTGGGTCTGGCTTTAATTTTGATTCTTCACTATTTAATTTCGATTCGACAACTCTAGCTATTATTTTTTACTCTAGTCTTTAGATAATCTTGGTAAAACTCTGTTCCCTATTTGAAAAACCAGTAATCAAGATTTGTTCTGCTGCATAACTGTTATCTAGATTGGTCTTTAAATTTTTTTCTAGCTTCCCAGTAACTGTTAGACTATCAATAAATTGTTCATACTGTTTTCCAGAGTACTAGTTTGATTTTTGCCTCGGATCGATAATTCTTGTGCATACTGCTTCCGTGTTTCCTGTTCAATTTGCAAGCTGTTTTTCTAGTTCTTGTTCAATTCGCAATTGTTCTTGCCTTTGTCATACTTGCCTCTAGTTTTATCATTCTTCGCCTATTATTATACTCATTTTGGCTTTCTTATTTGCTATTTAGTTTTCAGATTGTAGTACATCTTTAGAGTCCTGTGCGGTATTAGTTTTACTTGTCATTTCTTGCTTGTGCGATAGTAGTGATTTTGACTTGTTTTAGTGTTCAGCTTGAGTAGTTTATTTTTGCTTTAGTGGCTCTGGTGGATGATGTAGACTAGGGTCTTGTTCTCAGTCGGGGGCGAGGGTTGGGGTGGTGGAGGGGTTAAGGGAGTTTCTAGGTTGCGAGTAGGGTCTTGGAATATAGGGACTTTATCGGGAAAGTCCATAGAGCTAGTGAAGATTCTCAGGAAGGAGGATTAATATATCTTGTATCCAGGAAATCAAATGGGGGGTAGGTACTAAGGCGAGGGAGGTGGATGGTATAAGTTGTGGTACCCAAGAGGTGTGAGCAATAGGAACGGAGTAGGAATTTTAGTAGATGATGAACTAAAGGACCAAGTGGTAGAGGTTAGGAGGGTCCATGATAGGACGATGTTGATTAAGTTAGTCGTTGGAGGGTCTACTTTGAACATTATTAGTGCATACGCACCGCAAGCGGGCTTGGACAAGGAGGAGAAGAAGAGCTTTTGGGAGGTCTTGGATGCGGTGGTGAGAGGTATACCTAGCGTTGAGAAACTTTTCGTATGAGGAGATTTCAATCGACACATCGGCCCTTCCCCAAGGGGTTATGACGATGTGCATGGAGGCTTTGGTTTCGGGAATAGGAACGAAGGAAGAGTCTTACTTTTGGAGTTTGCAAGAGCCTTTGGGTTGATGATAGCCAATTCGAGTTTTCCGAAAAAGGAGGAACACTTGGTTACCTTTCGTAGGCGGTGGCCAAGACTCAAATAGACTTCCTGCTCCTTAGGAAGGGAGATAAAGGTCTTTGTAAAGACTATAAGGTTGTCCCTAGTGAGAATCTTTCGACCTAACATAAGCTCTTGGTGATGAATTTGGAGATCATAAAGGAGAGAAAAAAGAGGGTTGTGGATGATCGGCCAAGGATTAAATGGGGTAGCTTGACTATGGACATTGTCCTGGAGATAGGGGAGAAGTTGCAGCTACAGGAGCTTGGGAGAGTAATGGGGATGTGGACAGTATGTGGGATAAGACTGCCAATTGCATTAGGGAGATATCTAGAGAGGTGATGGGTGTATCGAGAGGCTGTTTTGATAGGCATAGATGGGACTGTTGGTGGAATGGAGATGTACAAGGGAAAATGGAGACAATGAAGGTGGCTTACGCAAAGTTGGTGGAGAGTAAGGACGAGGAGGAGAATCAGACGAATAGGGAGAAGTTTAAGATGGCTAGGAAGGAGGCAAAGTTGGCGGTTATGGCGGCAAAAACATTAGCGTTTGAGCGATAGTATGCAGAATCAGAGGACAAAGGCAGGGATAAAAGGTTATATAGGCTAGCCATGGTTAGAGAGAAGAGGGACCGTGACCTTGACCAAGTGAAGTGCATCAAGGATGAGGACGGGGAAGTGTTGGTGGAGGAGGCACTCATTAGAAGGAGATGACAATCATACTTCCATAAACTCTTGAACGAAGAGCGGGACAAAGGCATTGTGCTGGGGTATTTGGAGCACTCAGAGAGGCGTCGCGATTATGATTATTGTAGGCGTATAAAGGTTGAAGAGGTTAAGGGTGCTATTCGTAGGATGCGTAGGGGTAGCGCGACTGGGCCAGATGAGATTTCGGTGGATTTTTGGAAGAGCACAGGTGGGGCAGGTATAAAGTGGTTGACGGAGTTGTTTAATGTTGTTTTTAGGACAGAAGATCCCCGAAGCATGGAGATGGAGTATGATGATTTCGTTGTTCAAGAGTAAGGGTGACATACAGAATTGTAACAACTATAGGGGTACCAAGCTGCTAAGCCACACTATGAAGGTTTGGGAGAGGGTGGTGGAGATGAGGGTGAGGAGGGTCATGACTATTTCTGAGAACTAGTTCGGATTTATGCCAGGACACTCGACTACAAAAGCCATTTATCTTGTGAGGAGACTGGTGGATTAGTATAGGTAGAGGAAGAAGGACCTTCATATGGCGTTCATCGACCTAAAGACTGCCTACGACAAAGTCCCTAGGGAGGTTCTATGGAGGTGCTTGGAGGCTAGTGGTGTATCTGTGGCATACATTAGGTCGATTAAGGACATGTATGATGGAGCCAAGACCAGAGTACGGATAGTGGGAGGAGACTCGGAGCATTTTCCCGTATTGATGGGGTTGCCTATTTTTATTTGCCTTGGTGATGGATGTATTGACACGGCGAATACAAGGTGAGGTGCCATGGTGTATGTATGATTTTGTGGTGGTTGGAAGGCGACAGAATTGAAAAATCACTTCAAATATGCTCGCATTGAAGTTGTAGGAGACGGGCGGAGTATCCCAATGAAGTAACCATCTCGAGGGCAGGTTTCAACTTCATTATTCCAATCTGGGTCGAAAGGAAAACAAGTTTTGAAAAAGTTCTGACGGAACTTCCGGAGATCTCTGTTGATAGCAGAGTTACTATGATCTCTGTTGATAAAAATGAGGCCCTGATGTCAAGGAATATCTAGCGGACCCTACACGGTAATAGATACGATTGGTACAGTGACAACTATTGATTGGAATGGTTATGCCCACGTGGGAGTCGCTGAAACCTTTTCAAAAAAAGATGTGAAGGCACCTGAGGGGCAGCCGACAAATTTGGAGGTCTTAACTCCTCCTTTGGGCCAATCTATTAGGTTCAACCCTCTTGGGCCTGACCTTGCCCAAGTCATTTTTAACGACATTTTAGCAAAGCCCTATATGGAACTTATGTTGGATGTTTTAATAGATGAAACTAAAGCAACAACCTTGTTTTCCCTGGAAAACTTTCACGGCTCTTCAAAACAACTAGGAGGTGGGAGGAAGTCATGCATGCGAAGACCTCGAACAATTTTGAAGCCCCAGGAAGGGAGAAAGAGAATTTTCTGCTGGTGACAAGGGTGGAGAAGGAAAATATCCTTGATAATGATGGGGAATCAATGTTGAAGGGTGATGATTCTCAACATCATCAACAACTAATACCTCTAAATTCTACTGCTAATGGGGAAGTATGGGAAGTGGAAGATGCTATACCAATCCAAACTGAAGAAGAAGATTCTCTTCTTGGTAAGGGGAAGGATGTCATTGTTTGTGTTGCCAAAATCTCATAAAACTAAGCAAGATGTTTGGTATTGATTTCCAAGATAATGAAGAGGAGTCACTTGAACTCCTCATGTAGATTCTGAAGTTTCATAAAGATCTTGAATGGCGATGGAATATGTTGAAAGAGGAATTTGTTATGGGATAGAAGTGTATGAATTGTTGAAGATAAAATAGTACCAAAAGATCCCTTAAAATAATGCGTTAATAGAGGGATCCTATTCACGGTAAAATTGTATCCTACACGTATTTACCCAATTTTGTATGTTTTTGGTAATGAAACTATCGGGGTTTTCCCCATAAAATTGGTTTTAATAACACTATATTATAGCATGTATAGGACATTTTCCCTAGAGGGATCAGACAAGGGGATCCCTTGTCCCCTCTTTTCAAAATTTCTCTTAGCTATGGAAGGGCTCAATAATATGTTCAAGATGGATCTAAGGTAGCTAGAAATAGTGATTCCAGTTTGGAGATCACTCATCTCCAGTTTGCTGATGATACCTTAAAATGCTGTGATGTAGAGGAAGACTAGTTGAAATATTTGAGAGTTATTTTAGTACTTTTTGAAGGCATCTCAGGCCTTCATATCAACCGGAGAAAGAGCCACATATACCCCATGAACTTTGTGCCTAATATGGAGCAGTTGGCCTTTAATCCTGGGTGGAGAAGTGGGTACCATGCCCACCGTCTATCTTGGTATGCCTCTGGGAGCAAAATCAAGGTAAGGAAGTATGTAACTTTATTTTGGTGAAATGTGAGAAAATTGTCTGGATGAAAATCACAGTATTTATTATTGGGAGGCAGACTCACTTTGATCAATGTTGCTCTGGATGCCCTACCAACCTACATAATGCCACTTTTTCCTATCCCTACAGGAGTTACATAAAGATTGGATAAAATCAGGAGATACTTCTTTTGGCAAGGGAACAAGGAAAAAAGAGTTCTCCATTAAGTCAAATGGAAAGCCGTTAACAGAAGTAAAAGCCAAGGTGGTCTTGGCATCAGAAACTTGAAGCATCAGAGCAAAGCTTTAAAGCTAAAATGGGTTTGGAGATAGTCTCAAGAACTCCCTATGGGTTTGGAGATAGTCTCAAGAACGCCCTTTGGGGCAGTGCTATCAAGTATAAGTATGGGGAGCAGGATAATTGGGTATCCAAGGAGGTCAATACTCCTTATGGAGATCAATCATAGCATTCTGACCTTTACTAAAGAGACACTCTTCTGTCAAAGTACATAATGGCAAACAAGTCTATTTTTTGGAAAGACAATTGGTTGGGTCCAAGTTTTTGCAGAATTTATTTCCTGACCTGTTTGCACTGGTTCAACATCAACAACAATCAGTGGCTGAGATGTGGACCCCCCAAGGTTGGGGCTTGGGTTTTAGAAGAATGACAAATGATTGGGAGATACTGACTGGCTGATTTGTACAAACTTCTGGAAAACTTTCAAGGGATGCAAGGAGGAGTGGATTGTTTGTGGTGGAATGGACATTGTGGAGGGCTAAGCAAGGTTAGCTCAGGATAAAAGATAGAGCCACAAATTACTAATTGGCCATGGAAACACATTTAGAAGGTCAAGATAACTTTACAAAATTGCCTACTTCACATGGCGGTTAGCAAAAAGAAGTTGTTTTGACACATGAAAACTGGATAAACAGAGGAATCTCTCTATGTTCAAGATTCTATTTATGTGGGAATGAAACTGAGACAGTGAGCCACTTATTTCTACACTGCAGAGTCACATACATGACTATGGAAGATTTTTATCAATCTCAGAGGCATCTCCTGGTCAGTCCCTAGTAAGCTTGTTGATACACTTTTTAGCTGGGAGGAAGCTGGAGCTGGGGAAAGGGACAAAGATAATGAAGGATCATCCCTGCATGTATATGGTGGACCATCTGGAAAGAACGAAATGTCAAATGTTTTGAGGATAGAAATAACACAATATAGAAGATTAAACTTAATTGTATTCTGTTATTTTGTTTTTGGTGTACAAAGATTTACTCTGAATATACATAAACAATTATATCTCGTAGTTTCTTGTTCTTCGTTTTCTGTTACCACCTGTGTTTCTTGTGCTTCAGTCGCAATATTTCCTTTTTTTGTATGCTATGTACTGCTTTCCATATCACATTTATTCGTTGTTGTTGTTGCTTTCATTTCCGTATTCCTTTTTTTTTTCCAATTTTCAAATTGCTTTGAAATGCTTTACTCGAGCAGAGAGTCTATCGAAAACAACCTCTCTATCTCTACGAGGCAGGGGTAAGGTATGCGTACACTCTACCCTCCTCAGACCCCACCTGTGGGATTACACTGAGTAGGTTGTTGTATATAGAAACAACCGTAGATGTTTCTGATTCATGTTAGGACTGTTTTTTGGCAGCTTCTGTATCTTTTTAGTTTCTTTTTGTAAATATGGTTTGGTTTATAATTCAAATCTGTGACATGTTAAAAAGAAAAGATTCACTATATAGGTGCCCTAGAAGAGGTTCAATGTGATGCCAGGTGCTTGTAAATGTAATTCAAACCAGTGTTTAGGGAAGCGTGAAGCGAAAAAAAGCGACAAGGTCCTGCTTCACGCTTTAAGCGAAGCGTGAAGCGAAGCGCTCGCTTCATTGATGTGAAGTGCAATTTAAAAGGAAAAAGACCAAAATAAATAGAGACAATATATATAAGCAAAAGATCATATTAAAAACTAATAAAAGGTTCCCCTTTAGTTGTCTTGTAACAAAAAAGACATACAATTGTTGTTCTATTGGTCTCACTAGCTTTTTTCCCCATATTTTCATTCCGGGTCAGCCATTTTTAATCGCAGTTAAGATTTAAGAAAAATAATCAACATTATAATTTTATCACTAATAAGAAAAAAATCAACATTTTTAATCATTGTTAAGAAACAAAAAATCAGCAACATTTTAGTCACTGTTAAGAAACAAAACAATTCAACAACATATATTTTAATCACTGTTAAGAAAAAATAAATTCAGCAACATATATTTTAATCATCATTAAGAAAGGAAAATCAGCAGCATATAACTTAAACAATGTTAAGAAAAAAAATTAAGCAACATATAACTTGAAAAACCAAAGGTAAACAGGACAGAGGAAAACATAGTAAAAAAAAAAAAGTAAAACCCTAGGTAGCAGCGCCACTGCATCAGGAAGAAGAAGAAAGAAAAGAGAAAAAGTACCTAAAGGAAGAGTAAGTTGAAACCCTAGCTATTCTAATTTCTGAAGGACCATTTAAGTCACGACTCTTTTTATTCTTTAAAATTGATCACTTATTAATTAAGAAAATAAAAGCGCTCGCTTTTCTCGCTTCGCCGCTTCTGGTTGCTTCTCGCTTCAAGCCTAGAAGCGACCGCTTCTTTTCACATGCCTCGCTTCAGCTAGTGAAGCGCTAAACCCTCGCTTCGCTTCGCTTCACCGCTTTAAGCGCTGAAGCACTCGCTTTCCAGAACACTGATTCAAACTGTGGAGAGAAACATGTGGGTCCAACATGTATATAATTACATTTTTCCTTTGAATCTTTAGATATACGAGGACCTCGAATCTGGGAAGCCAGCTGTAAGGTTACTGTACGTGACACCAGAACTAATTGCAACATCTGGATTTATGTCAAAACTGACAAAGATTCATGCCAGAGGATTGCTTAATCTCATTGCCATTGATGAGGTTTTACTCCATCTCTATTTACTTATATCAGAAGTTTCTCTAACTATTTATCTGTTAATATCATTTTACTTTAACAAAATCCAGGCGCATTGCATCTCTTCATGGGGCCATGACTTCAGGTGACTTCTCAATATATCGTGGTTGTTGATGGTTGTGGTTAATTTACTGCACTTCTGTCCTTTTTGGTTAAACATGGTTTATTTTATGGACATGATTTGGGCTTTATCAATGGTTCTCTGAGCTTGTAAACTAGAATTATTTTCTATGAAAATGATAGTATGCTCCAATTTAAACTAAAGATTTTAAGAGCACTTTTCTGGAATGTCCAGTGGCAATGTACAACAACAACATACCTAGTGTAATCCCACAAGTGGGGTCTGAGGAGGGTAGAGTGTATGCATACCTTACCCCTACCTCGTGGAGATAGAGACTGTTTCCAATAGACCCTTGGCTCGAGCAAAACATTTGAAAATAGAAAAAAAAAGTAATACGGAAGTGAAAGCAATGACAACAACGAATAAATGCGATAAGGAAAGCAGTACATAGCATGCAAAAAAAGGAGATATTGCGATAACCGAAACACAAGAAACACAGGTGGTAACAGAAAATGGAGAACAAGAACCTACGAGAATAGTGCTAATACTACTAGTAAGAAAGCAGGTACATATACGATCCCCAAGTCTATCCAGCAGGAAAGTGAGAGAACGTACAACTACCAACTAACCTCTACCCTACTCCACGACCTCCAAACCCTCCTATTGTACAAAATGCCTGAGACATCTTCTCATCCTCAAATTTCGCATTTACAAGTGTATTGAGAAAAAAACGCGACAATGGTCACAACATTTAGTGTTTTCCTTGATGCTTGCATTCTAGTTACAAATTGACTCTTTGAGATCCTAAGGCACACTAGATTTACCATTATAATGTGCATGTATACTCGTGTCAAGTGGGATCATTAGCTTGATATTACTACTTGCTATTGTTCTATCTACCTTTAAGCTATATTGAAGTTTTTGTAAATTGGAGTTGTCCTGTCTTTAGTTTTCTACTTTTAACTTCTTGTCTTCATTTTCATTTTTTACGTTTATGCATTTAATCCTTGCACAATTCTCTTGGTTTATTTTTTTCCCCATTTAGGCCTAGCTATCGGAAGCTTTCTTCCCTGAGAAGTCATTTCCCAGATGTACCAGTATTGGCTTTGACAGCAACTGCTGTCCCTAAGTAAGTTTGCTTATGTGAATTTTCTTGAGATGTAAGGAATCACAATTTATACGTCAATGGAGATCAATTTCATTGTAACAGGAATTGTGTGTGATCTTACTTCCCTCTGGCTTTTTCTTTCCCAGTGCCAAATATACTTTTAACGATTTTCGGGTTAACAATTCCCTTCTTATTTAGAGAATGATCATTGAAGAACCATGATTTATTCGTTTTTTCGGACATTTTCCTTTCTCCGCAGAGTTCAGAAAGATGTCATAGAATCATTGAATTTGCAAAACCCTCTAGTCCTGAAATCATCGTTCAATCGGCCAAATATCTATTATGAAGGTCAGGTCTACGGATCTCCGTTCCTTGATAAAGTGCAAATGTCTTGGTATGTAATTGATGAGCAGCCAGTAACTAATCCATTTCTTAAACTGCCAATTCTTAAATAGAGGAATCAGCTTGCAGCAATTTATAGTAATGAGTATACAGTAACCAATTCATTTTTTTTTTTTTGCTTTTCCTTCTTTGAATCCTGTTATGGCTTTTAAAATGTGAGGGGAAAGGGATGTAATAAGAAGACAATTAATGAAAAAACATAGCTTCGGCATGGCCTCATATATTTCTGTAGCTTTTGGTTTAAAATCATGGGACCAAATGCTCTGTAAGTCTAATTTGCTGTATTTTCCTTTGTATGTTGTACACACTGTGTATCAGATGAAGTATCTATGGTCATTCATTATTAAATTCTGGTTAAATCATTGTATCCTATTACCTTTAACTAATAAGGTTATGTACTATATCAGTCATTACTCTTTTGAACTATCAGGTTATGTACCATATCAGTCATCACTGTCTTGACTATCCTATCACCTTTGGCCTAATTCTAACTATCAGGCTATGAGCTGTATCTGTCATCACTCTTGTGATTACATACCTGATCATATATCTCCATTTTGCAGTTCGCTATAAAGAGCTTTTGGATGATCCACATGCTGACTTGTGTAAATTACTGAAGTCTTGTGGAAATGTGTGCGCTATTATTTACTGCCTGGAACGTACTATGTGTGATGATCTTGCGATCCATCTAACCAACAGCGGCATTTCTTGTGCTGGTAATGAGTGGCTCAGTTAAATACTATGCAATTTTGTCTGTGATACGTTTTCCTGAAATGTACATTAACTTACTGCTAGCATATCATGCTGGGCTGAACAATAAAATGCGGAGCTCTGTCTTGGATGACTGGATTTCTTCAAAAACACAAGTGGTTGTTGCAACTGTAGCTTTTGGGTAAGAGTTCTCTTGCAGAAACAGATAATCCTTACTAGCCTCTAGGCGATTGATTCAAGTAACATATTTCTCTATACTCTCCATTAATGCCTGATATGGGGTGTCATGCCTTTCTCTATTTTAATGCCTCTGGATAACAATGGAGTATCTGAGGCACAAACAGCTGCTGAGATCTTGCTTCCATTGCAGGATGGTATGCATTATCTTGATTCAATTTTCCAGGATAACTTGTTATAGCAAATCTTGACAAGGATTATACAGAGCTCATAGGTTCTTTTTTTTTAAAATTATTATTATAGGGTATAGATAGAAAGGATGTCCGAGTGGTCTGTCACTTCAATATTCCCAAATCAATGGAAGGCTTCTATCAAGAGTCAGGTAGAGCTGGACGTGATCAGTTGCCTTCCCGAAGTGTACTGTATTATGGAGTGGACGACCGTAGGAGAATGGTTGAATCACCTGTCACCAGTTGATTTTTCCTTTGAATCTTTCTTTCTCAATCTTGCTCCTAAACTTGAATAAGCCACATCTTGTAAGCATATTGCAGGAGTTTATTTTAAGCAATACTAAAAGGAATAAGGATGAGTCCTCAAGCTTGCAAGATAAATCTCCGAAGAAGTCCCTGGAAGACTTCAAACAGGTCCCGTTTTTTTATTTTTTCTTTTTATAAAATCAAATTATTTTGGTTAGCTTTTCATACATTATAACTAACATGATTCTTCTTGTCACTGATATACGTTCAGATGGTTGAGTATTGTGAAGGGTCTGGTTGTCGTAGGAAAATGATACTTGAGAACTTTGGAGAGATGGTATATTCAGTCATGATCGTTGATAGTCCTTTTTAAATAGTAACTGCTAGATGTTTTTACCGGCTTATGTCATCTCATGTTTGTGTTGTCTTTAAAAGTAGGTACCTGATTCTTTATGTGAAAAATCATGTGATGTGTGCAAGCATCCTAATCTAGTTACAAGTTACTTGGAGCAACTTAAAACTGCAACTGCTTTTCGGCAGAGAACTGGATCTTCAAGAATATATATGACCAGGTATCTTGTTTTGCATTCATCTTACTGCTGAAACATGGATTACCACTTTAATTGAGATATTCTGCATTTCCTATCATCTTCACTAAATGCTCATTGCTTCATTATGTGTCAAAGATTATAATAAAAAGGAGATATGATTTTGCAGTTTGCTTTCTATTTTTCTCTTTCCTTTTACAAAATGGTAGCATAAGATGCTTGCTGGAGTCGAGTGTTTTATTATACCAGTCAGTGTTTTTATAAAATAAAGAATTAAATGTGAGAAGTGGATGAACATGGGTTTTATTAGTTAGTATATGAAGCAATAAGTCTTATCAGTTAGAGCTAATAAAATTATTTACTTTATCAAAAAAGGTTTTGTCAGTTAGAGACGAGTATTTACATGGATCATCCCTTCCTTTTGATACTGAGTGCCATGTCTTTTGTGAATGTTAAGATGTTGAGAAAGGTGTGAAATATAAGCAAATTGGACACGTCCTATAGCAGTGGCAGAGACAATGCCAAGTTGGAGGATGAGCAAATTGGATGCTGGGAAAAAGAAGTTATAGAAGGCTGCGCCTTTTTTTGTATGTTTTGGTTATTATGGAGAGAAAGGATAGTATATAAGTTGAAGGAGTGGATAATTCAATAATAAGAGTCAAAATATTTCTTATTTTAGTTGTATTTTTAGTGTAAAGAGGATTTCCATGTTGTACAGATAATTGGCTACACTTTGGGTGGTCCAATGCATACTAGTATCCACTCACTTTTGCTACACCAACTTTCTCTGATTCACTGAATGATATTTGATTTATCATTTACCACAAACAAGTGGGAATATGAAGATCACCAGTAATTCGCTTCTTTTCCATAGACAGCAGCCTAAGAATCCATCCTAACAACTGAAATTTTTTGACATCTTGATTAGTTGATGTTTCATGTCAAAAAAGTAGGAAGAATGTTAACCGCTAATTGGTTCATACCCCAATTGCGTACAGGTTATGATATACATAGTGGAATATGTTGGGAATTGAAGGGTGAGGTTACCAACCATTAGAGAGATGCTTCAATGGTGCAAGTTCATAAGGAGAAGGAAGAGAAGGAGAGCATGAGAAGTAACTCCTTGGGCCTCATCTGAACTATTTGGAAAAGAGAAACAGAAGAGTATTTGGAGAATTAAAAATAATTAGGTAGAGATTAATAGAACCTTTTTATTTGTATTCGTTTTACATTTTTGGATCACTTATGACTTTCCAATCTCTGTTAATGGTTGGATGTCCTTAGAATATCATGTTGTACTCTATGCAGGGGTTTACCCGTTAAATCAATCTCTCCGGTGTGTTAAATCAATTCAATCTTTACATCTTGATAATAAAAGCGAACAAATGAATGGAAATAAGTTATTTCGTTGAGTAACCTGAGGACTAAATGCTAATTTCCTTAGATGTTTTTGAGATGTGTATAAGTTGGAGCGCAAACCTGGGTTCACAAATTTATCTTTCAGGAGATAGGAGACGGAAGTTGGGAGTTTAAATCTGGGTTCAGGAAATTTATAGCAGGAAAATAAGGCACCTCAGACTTCCAACACTAGCTAGAATGGAATGCTTATTTGAATGGAAATATATACTTTTGAAAAGGTAACATAACATATAATAAATACGATCTCATGGTACATGGTAGAAGATAAAACAATACTTGTTAAAGACCATCCAGTGGGCGAGTCACTAGATTTAGTCTACTGTTGCTCAATAGCTCTAGGATATGCACTACCCTGGGATACTGCTATATGCACTGGAAACTAGAACATGAATTTTGAAGCCCCCTGCCTATGGTGTCGTCCAAGAGCACCATAAGATACATAACAATATCTCCTATATCCTCTTATCTAGTACAGATGAAAGCAAATCAAATCATATAAGAACTGTGCACCTGACTATCTTTTTTCATGTTCTAGTGAACATCGAGTTTGAATTCACCTCAAATTAGCCTTCAATAGCCTCTGACTACTTTCTTTTCATGTTTTAGTGAACATCTAGTTTGAATTCACCTTAAATATAAAAATTGTGAGTTATTCATGAAACTATGGAGCTGTTAGGCATTTTGGGAATTTTGTTCTTAAATACTATATCGGTTTCAGTGGTTCAAGTCTCAATGCCGGAGAACAATTGTCAGAATTCTGGAACCGTGATGATGAAGCAAGTGGATCAGAAGAAGATATATCTGAATCTGATGGTATGTACATTGATTCTTGTGGTTGTAGGGTCCCATGCACTGAAGCCACTTGGAAGTTTTGATGTCATGTTGTTTCCCTTCATTGTTTTCCAATCTTGGCTAAGTCGCAATTACTTATATTTAGATGCTCTGGATGCTGCAAAGAACGTCGCTTCATCAAAAACATCTGCAAAACTCAGGATGCAAGATAAAATGGATTTGCTGCAGCGTGCAGAAGAGAATTATTATCAGAACAAAAGCCATGACAAGCAGGTGGATTGTTAAAGTTTGTTCTTTCCAAAATACAGTTTGGTTGCATACACAGGGTGTTTTTAGTTTACACATTGAATTACTTTTCATACACTGGGTTGCATTATGGTTTCACATTGTGCCAAAGTCGAGTCATCCTTTTATAAACTGCATAGTTTTTGCTTGATTTTCTTTTGATTTAAAGTTATTATATTTGGATTTTCAGTAATGGAAAGGGAATTAAGTGACAAAACTGATCAACATGTGAAATCCGTCTTTGCTAACTCTTAATCCAGTTAGGTCCATTCACTAATTTATCCACTCCTTGTGTCCAATTTTATAATTGGAACAACCACCAAGAGATGTGGGAATCACTGAATGGGTAAGTGTTCCATCCTTGGACTATGTAATGTACTTTAGCTGTTGGGTTATGGACGAGCTTTTTACGAGAGGTTTCTAATCTACCCTTGTGTCATTCCTGTTGAATCATATACTCGGGGTGGGTGGGTACAGGGAGGATGATTTTCAGGTGGACTCTCCATTCATGAGATGGAGAAGATCACCGATTTCAGGATGCCCTACTAAATTTTTTCCAATTCCAAGAGCTCGGATATGGTTTGTATATCTATGCCGATCTATCTGAGCTCTCAAATTGTGAATGATGAGCATTCTCAATATTATGCCTTGAAGAGGACTCGAACCTCCACGCTCTTTAGCACGAGATTTTGAGTTTCACGTGTCTATCATTTCACCAAGGCATCTTGAAAGTGAATCATATTCTATGAATATGATATCTATCTAGTGTGATGTATGAGATATATGACAAAGGTAGATCTATTAATCGGTTATGTTATATAGGCCCGAGTTGGACATCCAATTGCTTCGATTTGAATTATCCTGAGAATGCAATTCCTGATATATATAAAAAATATGGACAATCAAACCTATTTCTCGATTCCTCAAAGGGTTGAATAGGGTCCCAATAGAGATATGTAAAAAGCAAGTCCCATTACGCGTATTCCTAATCCTAAATGTAATATATGATGTATCTGGCTCTCTTGTCTTACTTCTTTATCAAATGAAGAAAATAACCTATAACCCTCCTCTTCCACTTCCAACTATGCTAGCTCATTTAATCCCAACCTAATGTGGCGTAACTAACATTTGTCTGCATGGCATAACATTTTATTTTACCATTAATAGGTCAATAAACTTGACAAGAATGCCATACCTGAAACACTCAGGGAAGCAGGCAAGCAGAGATTGCTGAATGCAATAAAGCAAAACCAGCAGATGGTCAGTGATTCGAGGTATGAAATTGCTCTGTATTATCTTTCAGAATTTGTAGCTAAAAGGGTTTCTTCTCACATAAACCCTGCTCTCTCGTCACCTTTTTACTTGCCGTGTATTTTGCAGGATTGACATTGATAAATCTGTAGTTTTCCTTGAAAATGAATGTTATAAGAAGTATGGCAAGAGTGGAAAGTCTTTCTATTTATCACAAATGGCAAGTACAGCTAGGTGGCTTTCTACAGCAGGTCCTATGGAATTGGTGGATAAACTCAGCAGTTCTAGTCCTGCTGCTCCTTCTGAGAATATAACATCCATAGCCAACTACACTCCAGCATCATCAAATTGTTCGGTGCCTATAGCAGCAAAGGTTAATGACGAAAAAGTCCATGATAACGCTGGATCACAAGATCCAATAAGGTCACCAGCCTCACCCTTACACGGATCCACAATTGCAAAGTTACCTCCCATTCTCTCTTTTTCTCAGTTTATCAACAGCGGAAAGGCAAAGGAGAACCTTGCATCTGCATCAAAGAGGCAATCACCAGATAGAGGTAAAAAGAATTTAGAGAAGAGGATGAGATTTCAATAGGCTTTTGATTCTTCAGAAATCTGACTGCAGATTGTTGGCAAAGCAAATCTGTGTATATTAGCACAATTTTACTGGACGCTAGTGGTAGTCATAATTAGTTGTTAGTATTTCTGTTGAGTTATTTATTCAACTTGTATCTTGAGCATGCTTGCAAATTAGACCTTAGCCTAGTGGTTTTGAGCTTAAGAGATTGCAGAAACATAACTTTGTCTTAATTCATATGTCAGTGCTTTTCCTACTAGTTTGTGTTAAGAGGGTGGTGATCTCTGAATTTACTACATGCTGCAGATGCACTTACCGCACGACAAATTAATAAAAAAGGAAATAAAAATAATTAAACCATATAGAAGGAACTAATACAGAATGAAATTGAGAAAGTTAAAACTTACGATGGGTGGAAAGAGCATATATTTGTGCTTTTCTAGAATTGAATCCCTTCTTTCATAAAATGCTACTACTAATTCACTATTTCTAAAGTTTCCATTAGACTCTTTCCATCCCATTTTGACACGATTGAGCGAGAGTGTAATCTCATAAGTGAAGTATGGAAAAGGTAAAGTGTATGCAAATCAAATTTCTACTTTGTGAGGTAGAGAAGTTATTTCCTATAGACTTTCAGTTCAAGAAAATATTTTAAAATAGGTTTGAAAAATACAAGGTAAAAAAAACTGATGAAAATACTAATAAAAGAGAAATATTCACAACAAAAATTATAACATAAACCAAAGCAAAAGAACACTAATAGTGATCAAATTGAAGAATAAGATAATAATGATAATACTGAAAAGGAGAAGAGGGAGCAAAATAGGGTACTCCAAGCTAGAAAGAGAAAAATTACTCAACTATCTACTAACCTTTTACCCTAATTCTCGATTTCTATACTTTCTTATCTAGAGTCATGTCCTCAGTGAGCTAAATATGTATCATGTCATGTCTAATCACTGCCTCTCAATTCTTTTTTTCTCTACCTTTACCTATCCTCGGATTGCCAACCTCTCGCACCTTCTCACTGGGGCATCTGTGCTCCTCCTCTTCCTATGTTCGAAATATAACATCGCTTTTCTTATCTTGTCCACAACGAAGATCATTTTCACCTTGCCCCGTATACCTTTGTTCCTAATCTGATCTCTCCTAGTATGACCGCACATTCATTTAAGCATCCTAATTTATGCTACTTTCATCTTTTAAACACGTGAGTTCTTGACAAATCAATACTCTTTCCCATCCAACACAATTGAGCAAAATTAGTGTGCTATATGGGCTTTTACACGCTGACGGTCGTTAAGACGAGGTTCGTGTAAAAGTCTCATATAGTGCACTAATTAGTGCGCATATCTTTATTTTTTCACTTTTTAAATTACATTCTATTTCAGTAACTTTTTAATTTTCGCTTGTCATTTAGGTTACAGACTCTATTTAGGGTTTACATTAACTAAAAAATGTATGATATATATTTGAATATAGAAATAATTTTAGAGACCTTTTTCCAAATTTAATAACGTCATTTCCTTATGGTGTACAGTGTTACACTTACACTGTATAAAAACTTACTTTTCACTATATATATATGTGTTTTAAGGAATAAGATCCCTAACCATGGGCTCTCGAAAATGGCATAGCATCTTCTGCTTTTTCAATCAAAAACATAATTACAAAAATTATTCCATTAAAGTTGATGATGACCCAAAAGAAATTACTGATAGTCTTTAATCTTCATATAAAATAATTGGATATTACACTACCTCTTTAGACATAAGCGATGGTTTATTGGAACTCTGATATTCCTTCAACATTATCCCTTTTCTAATATTATATGCTTTTGATTACTTTATTTTATAAAGAACTTCTTAAGAAAATAAATGATTAATGCCAAAAATATGTTTGGAGGTGGCAAACTGGTGGAATTTGGCAAAAAGAATTTCTTATTGAAAACTCTAGCAAAGGATTGATAAAACACAATAAGCTCTAATGACGATAGTTTATGAAAAAAGTAATTAGTTAAAGAAGACATTCAGTAAGTTAATCAATCAAAATAATATAAATTTTAGAAGGATAAATTTGTTATTTTTTTTTTATATTAGTAATAAATAAATTAAAATAATGTTAAAAAAATAAAAATAAATAAAAATAAGCATAATATTGTATATCACAAGAGAGAGGAGTGTTATCAAGCCAAAACTAGAGAGAGGTTTTCGAGATTATCCCGAGAGAGAGGAGTGTAACTACCGTAAATTGCAGCGATTTAATGAAAACTCACATCACACAATTATTGGGTTATGATACATTCCTTGAGAGAAAATATTTAAGGACATAAATTAAAGGCTATTTTCTACTATTATCTTTTATTATTTTCAAACTATTCTCCTAAAAATGTAAAGTAATTAAAAGTCTCATAAAAAAGGGTACATATAAAAAAAGATCCCAACAATCTCTCGAGTCTGAAAAATTCACTTATTGTTATAAATACATTGACTAATGGATTGTCCATTTACTCACCGTACATGAATTTATTACATTCATATGTATCTACAAAGATGTAATGATATTCATTCTTGTCTTTTGAGGATGTGTCATTGCAGTATAAATAGAGCTCTTTTGGCTCATGAATTACTCACTCAAATAAGAAGAAAAGTAATTCTCTCCTCCTTTTCATTCTCTCCTCTTTTCTATATTTATTGTCCAATATATATTATTTAATATTGTTCTATATTATCTATATCCTAACTAATTGAGATTCGCTTAAATCGGGATTATCTTCTTCCTTAAAAGTTAGTCAATTTTCTTTTCGATTCAGGTACACATCTCTATATTTATAATATCCCTAATAGGACCTTCGTAAGTCTTTGATCTTCAATTTAATTGATACATACATGACTTACTTTATTTATTGTTGTACTTGATTTTGTATGATAATCAATATGTTTCATGTTTAAATTATAATACTAGCATATGTCTCTAACTTATATATAATTCTAAATTAAATATTATGCATATATGAAAGCATGCTTGTTAGAATACCTTAAATATTTCTCTGTCATATATTTATGATTATTATTTGTGTGTCATAAAGAAGAAAAATATTGAATAGAACTTATAAGTATTTATTTTCACAAACTTTGGACATTAATTTGCTTTCTATAAACCGTTGAAGGGTACATACAATACTAATGAAATAGTGCTTTTATATTTGCATGCTACACATAATAGTTATAATAATTTTTTTTATGTCATCATGACTATTAACTTGTGTATTACATAAAAGTATATTATAACACTTTTAATTAATTACTTTCACATAAATTTCTTTAATGTTTATCATAATTAATTGGTGAATTTACTTAGAACGGTTATAATGTTTAATATTTCATGAATTCACGTGGTTTTATGAATTTGTATAGTTCATAATGTATTTTATTTTTACTAAGGAAATGAGGCATCAAGTCAGGATAAAGCGAAAGCTATAATTTTCCTTCGCCATCATCTCGATGAAGGGTTAAAATATAAATATTTAATATTAATTTTTTTTAAAGATTATAGACTAGTTTGAAGAATCGGTATGACCACCTTAAATTCACGGTATTGTCAAGAGCTCGTTATGAGTGGATGCACTTACAGTTTCAAGATTTTAAAATCGTAATTGAGTATAATTCTGTTGTATTTAAAATAACTTCCTAACTGAAATTATGTGGGGAAACTATAAATGATGAGGACATGATGGAAAAGACACTCACTATTTTTCATGCCTCAAATATGATATTACAGCAGCAATACTGTGAAAAGGGTTTTCAGAAATATTCTGAGTTGATCTCATGCCTTCTGGTGGCTGAGCAACATAATACCCTTTTAATGAAAAATCATGAAGCCCGTCCCACTGGATCTGCTCCATTCCCAGAAGTAAATGTGGTAGCAAAAAATTAAAGTCTGAAAATAGACTAAATAATAATCGGGGCCGTATGAAAGTATATGGACATGGCAAGAGGCAAAATAATAATCGTCATGATGGTGGTCATAATAAACAGGAGACCAATAAGGGTTCTCATAATAATCCTTCAAAAAGCAAAAACAATCTTTGCCATTGTTGTGGCATGAAAGGGCATTGGGCACAAAATTATCGTACGCTGAATATTTTGTTAAACTTTATTGATCCTCCATCAGAAGAAAGGATAACAAAGTGGAGGCTCATTCTACCTTTCAAAATGATGTTGAGACGGTCGTATGAATAATTATGATAAAGTTGATATAAATTTTGTCAATAAAGATGATGATTATGAAGACCTTCCTGGTATGACTCATTTAGAAGCTGCCGACTTTTTTAAGGATCATGACTGAAGATTTGCTGCTGGGGAATGAACCATAATAAATGTTGTTTCATGAATTTTAACTAGTTTTTATTATTTTTTTTCATAAAAACATATTATTTCGTTATTTTCTACATTTCTAGTTTGATTCTTAAAGTATCTTATGTCATTATAAGCTTTCAAAATTTCTAAATAAATGACTTCATTAAAGAATATGGATATTCCCCAGTCTTCAGTTGGCCGCATGAATAATGAGAAAAATATATGCCTTTTGGATAGTGCTACAATGCACACCATATTAATAGATAAGAGATATTTCTCTTATTTGGTCATGAAAGAAGTCAATGTTATAATAATATCTGGTAGTACCAAATTAATTGAGGGCTCTGAAAGAGCGTCCTTAATACTACCTGGAAGAACTGCATTAACTATCAATGATGCATTATATTGTAGTAGGTCTCAAAGAAACCTGTTGAGTTTCAAGGATATTCGTTAGAATGGATATCATATTGAGACCACCAATGAAAGAAAGGATGAATTTCTTTATATTACTACAATAACAGCGAGAAGGAAATAGATACATGAAAAATTCCCCGCATTTTCCTTCGGCTTATACTACACCAGTGTTAGTATAGTTGAATCACATGCCATAGTAAACAAGAAATTTACGAGTCCTAATAATTTTATTATTTGGCATGATCGATTGAGCCATTCCGGTTCTAATATAATGCGCAAAATAATTGAGAATTCACATAGGCATACATTGAAGAACCAAAAGATTCTTCAAGTTAAGAAATTCTCTTGTGTTGCTTGTTCCCAAGGGAAGTTGATTATTAGACCATCAACAATAAAAGTTGGGATTGAATCCCCTGTATTTCTGAAACATATACAAAGTGATATATGTGGACCCATTCATCCCTCATGTGAATCATTCAAGTATTATATAATTTTGATAGATGTATATATAAGGTGGTCACATGTGTGCTTATTATCAACTCGCAGTATGACATTTACGAGGTTATTGGCATAAATAATAAGATTAAGAGCATAATTTTCAGATTATACAATCAAGACAATTCGTCTTGATAATGCCACTGAGTTCACATCTCAGGCTTTTAATGATTATTGTATGACAACTGGGATAACAGTTGAGCATCCTGTGGCTCATGTTCATATTCAGAATGGTCTAGCAGAATTGTTCATCAAGCGATTCCAATTGATATCTAGACCGTTACTTATTAAGACCAAACTTTTTCTTTCAGTATGGGAACATGTCATTCTGCATGCAGCTGCGCTTGTACGCATAAGGCCGACAAGTTATCATAAAAATTCCTCAATACAATTGACTTTTGGTGTCATGACCCAACCTACCTGGCCGTGCAGGCGCCTATTCTATGCACCTAGATAGACGAACCCTTACCACCCGTCCAACAGGTAAATGCGGAAAAACTCAATTATAACCAAAAATCTTCATTTTTGATACATGAAAACCTTTACAATCTTATATTCAGGAAACCTCCTCTATGAAGAATACAATAAAACCGTTTTACAACTTTAAAACACCCTCCCTAGGACCTAGTCTAAGCCGGTACAAGAGCTACTACAAGATGATACAAAAATAAAGAAGACACAACTCCCACCATAGAAGCAAGAAGTAGGAGCTGCTGGAGAATCACCGTCATCCTGAACCTGTGAAACATCACCAACTCTGCAACAAAGACTATACCCAAAAAGGTATAGCAAGAGTAGAATCAGTACAAACACACATACTGGTAGGCATCATCGGTCGACCCGAATCCACTCATACTATCATATAGAAAATCAAGGGAATGGACAATTATTTACAATACTCAATCCTTCAACATTTACCTTACCAAAATCCAATGTCAATCCAAACCTGCCTATCCCTTAGACTTTCCAAGTCACCTTGGCACCTAGACTTCCCAAGTCACCTTGTCACCTAGACTTCCCAAAGTCACCTTGACACCTAGACTTCTCAAGCCACCTTGTCACCTAAACTTCCCAAGTCACCTTGACATTGCCAACATCTATGTCCATACCCGGACTACTATTTTCTTACCCAAGTCAACCACTATGACTCAACAATCCGGAGTAAACTCCACTACTTAGTGACTTAGATCACACCCATCGTATCGTCACCTACTAGTACAAAATTATTCCCATGACCCCCAGGGCCATACTCGGCAAGTGACAACAGACAATGCTATAACCAAACCACAAGTCTCTCCCTTATCTTATCAAACGTACGCAACAAGTCTAACCGACATTGACAATTTCTAGTGACGACAACATATATCCTTTTCACGAAATATGGACCCAACAAGGATCTCTAGGACAATAACATACGGCCCTGGTTCATAGAAGAACCACCTTGTCACTTAAGCACACTAACCCGACACTTCAGGGACCAACTATATGCAAAATGATAATAAATTCTGGCCCTCTCAGGAACCCAATATATAAAAAACAAATGGTGCACCTGCACTGAGTAAAGTAGTACAATATATAATAATAGCCAGTAGTATAACTCCATACTCTCAGTCTATCTTTTGACTTACCCACCACAGGGGACAGGTTCAACAATCATTCAATAACAATAATAAATATGACATTTACCCTTTTTCATTACCGGAACAAGCAAGGATCCCTAGACCAACACCTAAGTGTAAACATGCGATGCCCGATCCACCCCAGGATCATCCCCACATTTAAGTGTAGCAACCTGGCCTCTCAAGGACCAATGTAATCAATCACAGATAACCAGTTCACTTAAGGAGCCACATGTAAAGACATCAATAACAGATAATTTGGTTCACTCATGGAACCAACATGTAAAGAATACAACCAAGCAAGTAAAGCAAACCCGTACCAGGCGTGGTACCCGAGCCAACCAAATAGTATCCTGTACCAGGCGTGGTACCCAAGCCAACCAATAAGTAACCTGTATCAGGCGTGGTACCCGAGCCAACCAATAAGCACCCTGTACCAGGCGTGGTATCTGAGCCAACTAATAAGTAACCTGTACCAGGTGTAGTACCCGAGCCAATCAAAATGTCACACAAAATCCACAGTCAAAAATAATGAACAATCAACGCTTGTAAACCAACAAGCAATAACACCTAGTTCATTTCACAAGACTGAAAACAGGACTTTTAGATATTCCTGAATCATTCCCTAAGCAATGCAACCATACAAATACTTAGTCAAAAGTACACAAACATACAATGCATACAGGAATCAATAACCATCACCTAAGTGTTCAACATGTCATCCCAGTCCACACTAAGACCAAGCCCACACTTAAGTTCAACTACCCGGCCTCTCACAGGACAATATGCAGTGGTCACAGTTTCAATAATTAAATTCGGTCCACTCATGGGACCATCATAAACTATAATAGTAACATATAATTAGACCCACCCGAGGACTAATCCTCGACTTACCCCTTTCTGGCACATATTCGTAGATATATCAATTTCGAACCCTTTTCTTAAGACAAATACAACATGAGAAAGACATCCCCCAACATTGGTACCTTAACCATTCTAGTTTACTCTACTTCCTTTATACTAGAATCATCCCCGAAACTCCCTTTAAACTAGTCACGTAATTAACCATAGCCTTTATGATTTCTCAAAACTTACCAACAATCTAGTTTTCTGAACCCAAATTTGACATGTATAAACAACCCGGGATAAAGCACATCACCCCGATATTATCAATCCCTGTTCAGTAAACTAACCAAACCATACAATGTTCCTCCAAACTCCATGCTCGAAGGCCTAAACATGATTCATCCTTTCCTTCTATATCAATAATATGAAATAGAAACAGGTCTAAGTCTACTCAAAGAAAGAACCTAGCCTACCTAGACGCCAAGCAGCTGCATGGTGCATATTCTGGCTCCGTAAAGGTATTACCTGACGATTCTGCAGACCCGAATTTGTGGTTTTGCGTCCTTTCAGCTGAAATCCCTCCTCTTCATGGCTCCCAAGATTTGGAGCAATCTAGGAGGGTTCTTGGAGTAACCCTCGTCTATTTTAGGGCAGAATGGGGGAGAATGAAATTATAAAACTCGTCTTTGAGTTTTCTGATCCCGTCGCTCCGCTATAGCGGTCCACGCTCCGATATATAGTGGTATCGCCATAGCGGAGCCTATCACTATAGCGGTTCTGACTGGCATTGACTTTCGCTATAGCGGTAATTTCTCTGCTATAGCAGAGGTCGCTATGGCGGTGTGTCAAATGCTACAGCGGTTGACACGGAACAAAAAGTCGTAAAGTCCCTCAAATTGGTCCATTTTACAACACACTCGCTTTCCTAACGTTTTGGAACAACCCTTTCACATCAACCTCGATATCGAGAAATCTACTTACCCGAATTCGATTCCAAAAAGTCCCCCGAACTCCTTTTTGTCTTAGCTAAATGGAATACTAGCTCAAAATAGGACACGTTACTTAATCCTTACCCGGATTATCCTAGATCATACCTCGCTCCAAAACCAGTAGAGACTAGCCTAGCCAGAATTTTCAACTCCCAAATCTGGAAGTATTCTGACTTAAAACATGGCATGAAAAGTTTACCCATAATGACGGACCCGGTCATTACAACAGATATCAATTTACCCATATTTCATCCCCAAATGATCTCTAAGGCAAAAAGAGAAGAAGGAGCCCGCCCCCCAAACCTTAATGCTCTGACAGCATAATACCTTACGTAAACCACCAAAACTTCCCAATCCCTTGGTGTACCCATCTTAATCAAAATTCAACTCACTCCCGCTCTATCAAGGAATTCCTTCCTTCGAGCTGCATAAGGCTAACTACATTACCCCTTCCCGAGTGCCCAAGAAATCCGGGGCCTCATCGAAACACAGGAGCAAAAAAAGCTCAACTAACGAACAAAATAGTTTTTTCCATGCCAAGCGAACTAGATCCCACCATAGCGTCCCCTTTCCCGCTATACCCGAAGTTCTTCTAACCCAAACTCCATCCTGGAAGTTTCCTACGGGGTACTATGCCTCTTACATATCATAATATCACCTTACTTCTGTCAATACTGTGCCCCGAGACACCACGTATCTCTAAATCACGCAACAACAAAAATTTCATTGGAACTCATCCTAGCTTGAGGTTTTTATCAACTCTTGTCTTAGGGGAAAATTCTACCCGGGCACTTACACCCTAACCAATGTTGTGAGCACACCCCCACCACTCAATGAGCGGTACTACCAGTATTATCATAACCGACCAGAGGGATAACAATGTTTAAGACTCCATTTAATAACCTCACTCCCTCAACTGACCCTACCACTAAGGATCATCAACAATAAACCAGCCAAATCACCCTCATGACATAAGCCTATGAGCAATGTTCAACACTATTCAGTCAATTACGGGTTATTTTACCAAATTCTACATAGGTGACTATTCCCACCAGTGGTAAATCAAAACTTCACCAATACTCCGGGCTATCATATCTACCTTTTCCTCATATTGTGCATGGATGCTAAATAATTCCTGCAATAGCTCGCAGCTCAAATAACGATTTAAAATGACCCAGGAATGAAAGACAGAACAGGGGAAAAATAGGACAGGGATTATGCCCTTCCCATCCCGCTATAGAGACTTGCACACCGCTATGGCAACCCCCAAAAGTAGTAGCCCAGAAAATTTACCATTCTCTGAAAAATTCTCTCATTCCCCTTCCCTGTTCTCAATGCTAGCACCGAAAATGCGTTACGGTCTTAAAACATAACCTCAAGACCAACCTCAACTATGCATAGTTGAGAATTTAGCACCCCACTATCATAAAATCAGACACAACACACACCAGAACTGCACACAATAACATATTCCCGCTATCGTACACTACTAGTCCCACTTTCTCTTTTCTATGATTTCCAACCAATCCTGACTGTCCCAAAACTGGAGCTTTCCCACAGTCATTAAACCCTCTTTGTTCCCTTACAATCTATACCAATGATAAGTCTATACCCGAATGTAATGCAAACCCTTCCAATTGGGGCATACCGTAATTTATCGCCAAAGAAAATCACACATTTTAAAGTCAAAATAAATTCACTGAAGTCACAATCATGAGTTACCACAAAAATTTTCTTACTGCAATTCCCGCTATCAATCAATAATAGCTCTTTTTTCCCATGGTTCCAAACCAGGTCCCGACTGTCCTGAAACTAGAGTTTTTCTATAGTCGTAATTTATTTTTCCTCACCATCTTGACCAATGATGAGCCCTTTTTCTAAAAATTTATGCAATTCTAACTCTACACACACACAACACTCAATCATACCGAGAATCAATTATAAATACCTTCAGACTCGCAATTTTATAACAAGGCAACCAATCATATACGAATCCAATAAGTCATGCCAGCATTGTAATACACAAACAATTCAGTTTCAGGTTACAACAAAATCAAACCACACCAATTACTCTATATCCATCCCATGAATGACCCTTAGCCGATCACCCATGCCTTACCACAGCCTCTCAGGCCAGATACCAATTCGAACCTTCTCGGTTCTAATTTTCCTTGCTTTTCTTATCGCAATCGGAGTCCAATGACATCCTTCACTTCGTTAAGATAATAATTGGAATCGAGAGATACCAATTGGACTCAACTCATACAAGCAAGTAAATGAACCGCACGAAAAGGAATGAAAGAAGAGAGATGTTTCCTAGAATGCTTCATAGCTTCCCTAGGATTAGATGTGGACGTCAACACATCTATCTGCAAGACTGATGTGCCGGTATTCTACGGCACATTTGACGCCTTTAACTAAGAATACTCGCAAGTTTTTGAGAAACCTTTTGTGGTTTTTGATATTTTTATGTTGTATTTGCAGGAAATGGAGACAAGGATAGAAAGGAAGTGAAAAATACTCAAAGCTAATTAACACTGGTTAGGCTTGACGGAGGGCCTGACGGCTCATTACACAGGTGACTGACCGTCAGGGGAGCCACCAAACCTGGCAGCAGCTAAAGGAGGCACTGGATAGTGGCGACGGTTGACGTGACGGCCCGTCACACCCGTGACTGACCGTCAACCAAGCCATCAAATTAGAGCTAATGGAGATCATGCACTGGTTATGGGTGACGTTTGGCATGACGGGCCGTCACACCTGTGACTGACCATCAGCCAAGCCGTCAAGTTAGAGCTAACGAAGATCATGCACTAGATAGTGGCGACGACTTGGAGTGACGGCCATTCTCATGGGTGACGGTCCATCAAGCGACCCGTCAACGCGAAGCGGGACTCCGAAAATTCTATTTTTGGACTTTATTTCCTGGATTGCTATAAATACCCAGTGTTAGGGTTATTTTAATTATTCATTAACTAATACTTTGTGAGACGCTTTGAACGAGTTTTGAGAGGAGAAAACATGACACAAACTCGTTTTTCTTCCTCTTCTTCCATTGTTCTTGGGATTTTCACCATTGGTGCTGGGATTCTACGAAGTTTAAAGTAAAGTACTAATTTTCTATTGTAAGAATTCGTTCTTCTCATATGAATACTATTATTTATTTACTTCATTTTGCTAGCATGAGTGGCTAAACTCCCTACAACTAGGTTTGTGGGATCCATGGCAAGAGTAACAACGTAGATTCTGGGTAGCATTGGGTTCAATTTATATGTTGTCACGTGGTTAATTATTCGTTATTTACGTTTTCTAATGGTTGCAAACATTAGAACATACATAGGTTTGATTTGCTTGAACAAAGAGATTAAAACCAGGAAATTTGATTAACTACGAGGATTCGAGACTACCAACTCTCGTCTTATGATTAATGCTGTAACTAGATTAATCTACTTGATGTTTAGGGTTGAAATAAGAAATTTCACCTTTTCAAGTTCGAGAGAATTGAAAAGGAAATTCGTCTATTTGGTTGAGAAACGTTTAGATGATACCATTAATTCAATCACATCGTGATATACATATAGAAAGAACTCGGTTAAGCTTTGAGTCAAAATTGTTACGATACCATGGTGAACACTTCCCTAGTTCATTCTCACATTGATTGTAAACTCTTGAAAATTTGCTGCCTGTTAATTAACTTGTGCGAACTTGACATTTAAACCCCCCTCCCCCCCAAATTACCGGAAACTATCGATTACTAGTCAACTAAATTACTAACGACTTAATTTATACTTTATTTCCTGTGGGATCGACCCCAACCTTGGTTGGGTTCTATATTTGACGACGACCGCTTACGCTTCATAATTGGAGTCGTAATTTGGACGTATCAAATTTTGGCGCCGTTGCCGGGGAATACGGTTGTTTATTAAGTCCGGTGTGTTTATTTGACTCTTAGTCATATTTCCTGTTTTTACTTTTATTTGTTGTTTTTGTTTGTTATAGGGTACAGAGTTGTGCATGCCAAGTACCCGACGCTCGGGTGAACCAATATTACCCTACGACCCTGAGCTCGCAAGAACGCTAAGGCAAACCATGAATGCACAACAACAAGAGGCAGCGAGACTCGATGCAGCTCAGCAAGCCCAACAACATTTGAATACTGATGGTATTGAGGACGATATTGAGTTGAATGATGAGATTTTAGTGGGTGAGGGCAGACCGACTGATATTATTAACAATAATTCTCCAGCAGATCAGAGACCATAACAGCGAGGTAGAGGTCGATAGCAACCAAGTCAGTATGCTATGGATGATGATGAGGATATCAACCTAGATGGAGTTGGCGCTACGGGCGCCATTGTTCTTCCTTCGCTAGCGCCCGGGGCCAAGTTCAACATTACTAGCACAATGATTCAGCTGTTGAACTTGAGAGGGTTGTTTCGTGGTGTTGCTGGTGATGATCCAAACCGACACCTGATGAATTTTGTGGGTATCTGCAAGTCATTCGAATTGCCTGGAGTAAGTCAGACAACGATCAGGCTCAGGTTGTTTCCGCTGTCTTTGTCTGATGAGGCAGCATTATGGTTGTCAGAGCTGACCCCCGACTCTATCACAACCTGGGGAGAGTTGAAAGGAGCTTTCCTAGAAAGGTTCTTTCCTCCTTCCAGGATGATACAGTTTAGGGATGAAATTAGCAATTTCAGACAACAACCTCATGAGGCTTTACATGAGACTTGGTTGCGGTTCAAGAAGAAGATGACACAATGCCCGAACCATCAGTTGACCAAAAATTTCCTAATGTAAACATTCTATAGGGCACTGAATTCGGCTACCAAGCCGACACTGGATAACGCAGCAGGTGGAGCATTTATGGGTCTCACTTTTATTGAGGCCACAACTATTTTGGACCGGCTCACCAAAACCAACCTGGCTTGGCATACACGGGATACAGAGGTAGCAGCTAGCACTTATGCAATGGTTATGTCAGCAGAGCAGCGCAAGAAGGAGGAAGAGCGGGATCAAGATATGGCCCATCTGAAAACGCAAATGGTTTTATTGACAAAACATTTGCTGTCAGGAGATATGGAGAAAGTGAAAGTTGTGGGTTCCCAAGGTAGAGCAGCAGAGTTTGAATCTGATGAGGAGGCTAATTAATTGGGGAGTTTCCAGGCTAATGGTCAGGGAAACCAAGGTCGGAACTATCAGAAGGACAACTACTATGAAAAAGCTGGCTACAGAGATCGTGATCAGGGGAACTGGAAAAATAAAACTGATAGAGGTGGGTTATACATACCACCTGGTAATCGAGAAAGAGCTACCAATGAGACAGGGACGTCCAAATTAAAGAATATTATGGCGAAGATGTTGTTAAAGGTGGAATCTACTGACTCCGGAGTCAAGGAAATGAAATATGAATTATCATCAATGAGCCAGTTGGTGGATTCTCATTCCACCTCAATCAAGCAGCTAGAGCAACAAATGAGTCAAGTCTCGGCGTCTCTAAATCAAAGGAAATCTGGTACATTGCCGAGTGACACCATTCAAAACCTGAGAAACTACGGAAATTGTATGGCGATCACTACCAGAAGCGGTAATACATTACTGGAAGCACATCCGATAATTCAAAAGCAGAAAGATGATGTTATTGACGAAGATGAGCTCATTGTTGATGAAAAGGTAAGTGATGAGGGTGTGGGTGTTCAGGTTAAAAAACCCATTTTGGTAGATGATGATTCTAAATTGCTCACGGAGAAGAGAAAGGAAGTTGAAAAACTTCCAAATCAAATGCCAAAGCCTCCTCCTCCTTTCCCTCAGAGGATCAAAAAGAAGGTGGAAGACGGGAAATTCCACAAGTTTATCACCATGCTCAAGCAGATCTCTGTGAATATCCCTCTGGTGGATGCGCTTGAACAATTGTCCGGTTATGCCAAGTTCATGAAGGACTTGATCACAAAGAAGAGGTTGGTAAGTTTTGAACCGGAAGACAACCTCCACCATTGTAGCGCCATTTCATCAAGGGCGCTAGTCCAAAAGAAAGAAGACCCGGGTGCGTTCACTATTCCTTGCACCATAGGGGAATTTAACTTTGCAAAAGCTCTTTGTGACTTGGGGGCTAGCATAAACTTGATGCTGTTAGCCATCTACCGGCAGTTGGGCTTAGGAGCTCCCAAACCAACGACTATGAGACTGTTAATGGCTGATAGATCAGTTAAACAGCCGGGGGGTAATTTGTACGATGTGCTTGTGAAGGTGGGGAAGTTCATCTTTACGGCATACTTCGTGATTTTGGACTGCGAAGTGGACTTTGAAGTCCCTATTATTTTGGGACGACGCTTCTTAGCAACCGGAAGAGTATTGGTAGATATGGAGAGCAACGAGTTGACTTTCAGGTTGAACGATGAAGTAGTGAAGTTTAATGTGTGCAAGTTAATGAGGCAACCGAGGGACATGAATGTCGTCTCGGTTATTGATGTTGTTGCCGAATCTGATGTGATTGTTTCTGTTGAAGAGAGACTTATTGTAGAGACGTTGGCAGCGGTCATGATGAACTTCGATGATGATGACATCGAAGATTATGAAGAAATTGTAAATGTTGTGGTTGGAATGGAGTCATATTGTTACGCCCCAAAGAAATTAGATCTTGACTTGAAGAACAGACCGACACCTCCTGCAAAGCCTTCTATTGAGGAAGCACTGGTATTAGAGTTGAAAGAGTTGCCAGGCCATCTGAAGTATGCATTTTTAGGCGACAAAGATACCTTACCTGTAATCATTGCAACAGACCTTGTGGAATCACAAGTTGAAGCTTTATTATCCACACTGAGGAGACACAAGAGAGCAATCGGCTGGACCATTGCGGATATTATTGGCATCCCACCAGGTATTTGTACTCATAAGATACAGTTAGAAGAAGATTGCACTCCTACCACCGAGCACCAGCGGAGACTGAATCCGCCAATGCAAGAGGTGGTGAAAAAAGAAATCATCAAATGGCTCGATGCTGGAGTGGTTTACCCAATTTCTGATAGCAAATGGGTAAGCCCAGTGCAATGTGTTCCTAAGAAGGGAGGAATGACTGTGGTAGCTAATGAAAAAAATGAGTTGATTCTATTAAGACCTGTCACGGGGTGGCGAGTCTGTATGAATTACTGGAAGCTAAACTCCTGGACTCTCCATGATCATTTCCCCATGCCCTTTATGGATCAGATGCTGGATAGATTAGCTGGAAGGGGTTGGTACTGCTTTTTGGATGGATATTCGGGGTACAACCAAATATCTATCACCCCGGAAGATCAGGAGAAAACCACTTTCACCTGTCCCTACGGTACGTTTGCTTTTACAAGCATACCCTTTGGTCTTTGCAATGCTCCTGCAACATTCCAAAGATGCATGATGTCTATCTTTTCTGATATGCTGGAGAACACATTGAAAGTCTTCATGGATGACTTCTCGGTAGTGGGTGATGCATTTGATGATTGCTTGAATAATTTGGGTCAAGCATTGCAAAGGTGTGAAGAGTCAAACCTCGTGCTGAATTGGGAGAAATGCCATTTTATGGTGAAGGAAGGCATTGTATTAGGGCACCAAATATCTATGAGAGGTCTAGAGGTGGATAGAGCCAAGATAGAAGTCATCGAGAAACTACCTCCACCCATCTCAGTAAAGGGTGTGAGGAGCTTTCTTGGTCATGCCGGTTTCTACCGAAGATTCATTAAAGATTTCTCTAAAATTGCTAACCCTTTGTGCAGGTTGCTTGAAAAAGAGACTAAGTTTGTATTTGATGCTGAGTGTTTGAGGGCGTTTGAGTTCCTGAAAGAAAAGTTAGTGGATGCTCCTATTATAATTACCTCGGATTGGTCCAAACCGTTCGAAGTAATGTGCGATGCAAGTGGTGTTGCACTTGGAGCTGTTCTGGGACAGAAGTGAGACAAACTTTTTCACCCCATTTATTATGCTAGTAAAGCATTGAATGGGGCGCAAAAGAACTACACAGTGACAGAACAGGAGCTGTTGGCTGTTGTATACGCTTTTAAGAAATTCAGAGCATACTTACTTGGTACAAAAGTGGTGGTGCACACAGATCATGCAGCCTTGAGGTATTTAATGACCAAGAAGGATGCAAAACCTCGACTAATCTGATGGGTGCTATTGTTGCAGGAATTTGACTTTGAAGTCAAAGATCGGAAAGGTTGTGAAAACCAGGTGGCGGATCATCTGTCCAGGCTTGAGAGGGAAGAGAAAGTAGTAGATGAACCGGAGATTGATGATGCATTCCCGGATGAGCAGGTGATGGCCGCGTCACTTGATATGGTGCCTTGGTATGCTGATTTCGCAAATTATGTGGTGAGTGACATGATCCCGGAAGATTTGAACTTCCACCAGAGGAAGAAATTTATCCATGATGCAAGTAAGTTTTTCTGGGATGAGCCATAATTATTCTGGTTATATGATGACAACATAGTAAGGAGATGTGTACCGGAAGTGGAAATGACAGGCATCTTGCAAGCTTGTCATTCGTCCCCAGTTGGAGGGAATCATGCGGGTAATCGAACCACCCAAAAAATCTTACAGTGTGGTTATTATTGGCCGACAATCCAGAAAGATTCATATGAATTTGCCAAGTTCTGTGATCAATGCCAACGAAGAGGAGCAATCTCTCGCCGACAAGAGTTGCCCATGTCCACTATTTTGGAGGTTGAGTTGTTCGACGTATGGGGAATAGATTTCATGGGCCCTTTTGACAGTTCTTATGGGAACCGTTACATCTTGGTAGCGGTGGATTATGTTTCAAAGTGGGTAGAGGCGGTTTCTTTGGCCGATAACGAAGGGAGAAGTGTGGTGGCTTTTCTAAAAAGAAACATCTTTGCTCGGTTTGGCACCCCTCGAACAATCATAAGTGATGGAGGGTCACATTTTTGCAATAAGGTGTTCCGGGCTGCTCTAGCAAAATATGGGGTGAAGCAACACAAAGTAGCCACACCTTATCAACCCCAAACAAGTGGGCAAGTAGAAGTGTCGAACCGTGAAATTAAAGAGATATTGGCAAAGTCTGTTAATGTGAACCAGTGAGATTGGTCAAGAAAGCTGGATGACGCACTCTGGGCGTACCGAACAGCGTTTAGAACGCCAATAGGTATGTCTCCTTACCAATTTGTTTTTGGTAAAGCTTGTCACTTGCCCGTGGAACTTGAGCACAAAGCCCTTTGGGCGCTCAAAAAGTTAAATCTCAGTTGGAGAGATGCAGCGGAACTAAGGTTGGAACAATTGAATGAGATGGACGAGTTCCGATTGCGAGCATATGAGAGATCCGCTCTCTACAAGGAACGAATGAAGCTATACCATGACAGAAAAATTGAGAAAAGGGAGTTCAAAGTTGGGGACTTGGTATTGTTGTTCAACTCCAGGTTCAAATTATTTCCCGAAAAACTCAAATCCAAATGGTCCGGACCATTCAAAGTACACCAAGTGTTTCCATCCGGTGTGGTTGAACTCGAAAATACGGATGGTGAGTTGTTCAAAGCCAATGGGCAGAGAGTAAAGCAATATCTGGGCCTCCCGGAGGAGGTACATGTTCTGTCACTGGTGTATCTTGATGAAGTCTGAGTAATCAAGACACCCGCGTCGTGCCGCGACATTAAATCAGGCGCTATATGGGAGGCAACCCATAAATTGTTGTTGTATTATGATCTTAGGAAAAATTGATTTGTTAGAATTGGTTAATTTGTGCGTTGAGTATGGAGGTACAAAAAGGTGGAAGTAACAGTATGTTCTGTCTACGGGTGACGGTTCCTGTTGGTGGGTCGTTAACTGAATAACGGACCGTCACACAAACCGTCACAGTCGGACAAATATTTATCCTCACTGTTTGGTGGTGACGGTAAGAGTGACGGACCGTCACAGCTTTGGTGGACCGTCATTCCAGGCCGTCACCAAGGCACTCACAAGGGATCACTTTTTATGTAAGACGCACCAACTGACGGGCTGCCAGGTTGTTGACGGACCATCACTTGGGCCACCACATCAGGTAAGTATTAAATTTTTGGTGGCCCGACCCAAAACCAACCTGACCCGCTACTCACCTAAACCCGCCTAAATATATTGAAATCATCTTCATCATCTTCCCACTCATATTCTACTCTCAAGCTCCAACCCTCCATTAAAATCAAAATCCTCTCTTCCCCAAGCAAATCCCACATCCCCATCGTCCCCTTTTCACCAGTCGTCCAAAACGCAAGAACCAAAAATTTCCCGTCGAAGAATAGGGTTGTCCATCGGTTCATGCAAATCCAAAAGGAATAGAAGTTTTTTTTTCTCACTAACAAAATCAAGGTATGATTCTAAACTCTTCCTCGTTGGAATTATTGAGTAGCATTATGTCGAAATACCGGAGGAAATTGTTGGGTTTGTATATTTGTGAAATTGTGATAATGTAAATGCTGTTGGGTATGAGTGGTGTTGTTGTTTGAAATCGTAAATTTGACATGGGTGAAGTCTTGAGTAACCCATGGGATTAAATACATGATGGGTGGTGACTTTGTGAAACCAAATCCCACAAAGAATGGGAAAACCCCTAATAGAGCACAAGGTGTTCGAGGAAATGCCTCAAAGAGAGTAAAACACGCTGTCTCAACCTGACGGTTGGCATGACGGCCCATCACACATGTGACGAACTGTCAGTTAAGCCGTCAACAATAAACAATTCATTGTCTTAGAGTGACGGCCGGTGTGACGGTCCATCACCTATGTGACTGACCGTCACCCAAACCGTCACTCCGAGACAGTGGCGATAGTTTAGTGTTTTCATGTTCTCATGTGTTCAAACTTGTTCCCATGCAGGTACATGGCCCCCAAACAACAACCACCTCGCGGTCAAGCACAAAAGAGGAAAGAAAGAACCGCTACCACTCAGACCCTAATAGATGAATCGAGTAGTGAAGAAGAAGCAGTTGAAGTCCCGGCTTACCAGACTAGGCTATCCAAACGAAGAAACACCCAAGTCTCCCAGTCTGAAGAGGAGAGTGGGTCATCTAGCAGTAGGTCAGGGAGTGATAGTGGATCTGAAGAAAGTGGTAGCTCTAGCCCCAGTCCGGAGGATGTAAGTGGTACTGAAACCACCAAAAATGCAGGGAGGGCACCCATGGATAGAGAATCAATCCGGTGGGCATTTGAGGGTGCTCGGAAGCACTATCTTGACGGTCTTACCAAAACAATGTCGAGGAGCCATAAAAGACCGTTAGCTGATGAAGTGCAAATTATTACCACGGATCTGCCAGAATACCCAGTTCTTCAAACACAGTTTCAGAAGTACCAGCTTGAGTGGATGAGCTCAGCTCCGGGATTCTATTATCCAGAACTAGTCCGAGAATTCTATGCCAACTATTTGGCACTGTTGGAGAGAAGATGTGAGAAAGGAAAAGGGGTTAAATCAGCACCAAGGCAGGACAGGGTTCCGGTTCGGGGTAAACAAGTAAACATCTCCCGAGAGATGATTAACAGAGTCCTCTTCGGCCCTGAATACATTCTTCCACCTGATATGCCGGAGTTTCATGACAAGATTGCCAACACATACTCGCAGAGACCATGGTTAGCACAGACATTGACTGATGGCTCACCATCTTGGCTAACTCAGAGGGGACGGATATCGAAGCAATCACTAAGCTTCGTATCAAAGTTTTGGTGGGCTGTTGTGCGGTACAGGCTATTTCCAACAGGTGGAGACGCTAATTTAGATGAGGGAAGAGCCATCCTTGTGGCAAGTTTGATAGCCGAGTACGTCATCAACTTCGAAATGATAATTGCAGACGAGATGCAGACCAGGGCCATAAAAATTACTTCTTCTTTGCCATTCCCGTGTCTGGTTACTGAGTTATGCAGGCGTGCAGAGGTACCGATATTGGATGGTATTGATGATCAAGTGACAGCGTCATCCACGCAAAATATTGAAAAATCAAAGAATGACACTAATTTTGACATGAGGATTCATAAGCCTCAGATCTTTGAGGAACCAACCACAACCACCTCCGAGGTGACCGACACTCCATCAGGCACAGAGTTGCCACTTGCGGTGTTTGATCCGAAGACTTCACAATAAAATGAGAGCTACAGCCGAAAGCTTTGGCACTGCAGCAAGGCCTCCTCTACCACCGGAATGTCACATGAATCCCCAAAATTTTGCTAAAATGGTGCAGAAGCAGAAACAGATGGATAAACAAATTGCCGCTTGGACGGACTTGTTCAAACCCACCATTGATAAAGCAATACGGAAGGCTCTGAAGCCATTTGAGGGGCTGCATGCAAGGGTCGATGCGATGGAAACCCGGATGGAGGCAAGGCTAAATGAAATGAGCATCCCGGACCTGGCAATATTTGATGTGGAACTGAAGAAGGTAAAGGATGATATCACCGCCCTCAAGCAAGAAAAAATGCTTTATGATGAGACTTCTGAGTTCGTGGACTTAGAAGAAGAAACCACGATAGTGGATTTGATGGGTCGGCCACTGAGAATTAATGAACCCCAAGCAGGTGAAAGTGGGGTAAAGAAGTCAAAGAAGAGAGAGCACAGAAAGAAATCAGCCGAGGAGGATGAGTTAGAGGTTGCAAAGCAGCGGTCGGTAGTAGACGAGCAGCTGCGACAGGAAAGAGTGCGTGACCAAGCAGGTGGGGGCATCATCCAGTGCAGTACCAGAGTCTGGAGAGACTCCAGAGTGTTAATGAGCTACGAACGCCGGCTGAAACCGGTGTCACTGATCCTCATACCGTAACCTAGGTTTCCCAGGTACCCCTATGCCTTTGTTCTGTATATCTGTTTCGTTGAGCATTGAGGACAATGCTAGATTCTTTTGTTAGGGGTAGGGGTATTACCACCGAAGGTTTTTGTTGTCGTGTTTCTTTTCCTTCGGTGTGCTATCTAGTAGAACCGGCATGTTTAAGTTGTTTTTACTTTCATTATTAGGTGATGTTGTAGCAAGCATGGCTGTGAATGGTTAAAATAAAAAGGAGCCCCCTCCGAAAAAGTTGTTTTTTTTGTACTTGTGTATGGAAAATTTACTGTTATGGATCCTTGAGTGTCTTTGTATGCATGTGCGAAGAACGATCTTGTTTAGCTTGAATTGTTGTTTCAATGATTGGTAGTGTATGGTTTCCTGATGCCAAGTGTGTGTGAGCTTATTGTTATAAACTCTTACTCTGTGCATGCATCTAGAACTTGCCCGGTCTATTTTGTTAAGCTTGAAGTTGGTTGCTTAGGAAAGGATCACAGACCCTTTTTTGTGTGCAGTCCACTTAGCCTATAAGACTGTCCAAATGCAAATAATCCCTTTGATCCCTGTTTGAGCCATAATTGACCCTATTATTTCAATAACCTGTCACCGTTTCTTTTTAACTTTGAATCCCTATCTTGGCCCTGGTCCTTCCTTGGACATCGTGCACCTCAACTCAGGCAATCAACCTAAGTTGAGGGTGGCTACTATAGAGGTAAATGATAAGAAAAATAGGATGGACAAGATTGGTTGTGGATAGAATGAAAAGTTCAGGTGTGTGCCTAAGAAAAAAAAAAGATGAAAAAGAATTGTCAAAATAAAGAGGCCACACCTGTAGCTAGAAAGAAGGGAATAAAAAGGTGAATAAGGATGGACGAAGTAAAGTTAAGTGGAAATAGTAGGTCGGTGATTCCAAGGAGGGTTTAGTCACTATTCCCCAAACGTATCCTACCTGCACCCGAAGCCTCATTACAAGCCAAAACAAGTCCTGTAGTGATCATGAGCGGCTTTCTGAAAAACAGAAATAGAATAGGAAGGGCAAGCCTATGGCATCGCATGTGCATTGTTTGAAATCATTTGTGAGCGTGAGTGTCTTACTTAGTTCCAAAACTCTGTGTGTGGGACTTCCTTGTGGTGAGGGCATCAGGATTTCAATATTACTTTCTGATTGTTGGGATAGCGATTCATGTATTTGTAGAATGTTCAGTCACATCGGCATGACACCCTTGGATCCTGACGAGTTAGCTTTTCAGAACACTTTTGTAGTACCGGGGGAGCTTGGTTTGAATTGCTTGAATCACTGATTAGCCATGGTTGCTAGAAACATGTTCTATAGCGTCGTAGTTGAGTCATCAATTTTATTTTTGTTGTCATATTGCTTGAGGACAAGTGAACGTTTTAAGTTGAGGGTGTTGATGTGCCAGTATTCTACGGCACATTTGACGCCTTTAACTGAGAATACTCGCAAGTTTTTGAGCAACCTTTTGTGGTTTTTTATGTTTTTATGTTGTATTTGCAGGAAATGGAGACAAAGATAGAAAGGAAGTGAAAAATACTCAAAGCTAAGTAACACTGGTTAGGCTTGACGGAGGGCCTGACGGCTCGTCACACATGTGACTGACCGTCAGGGGAGCCACCAAACTTGGCAGCAGCTAAAGGATGCACTGGATAGTGGCAACGGTTGGCGTGACGGCCCGTCACACCCGTGATTGACCGTCAGCCAAGCCGTCAAATTAGAGCTAATGGAGATCATGCACTGGTTATGGGTGACGGTTGGCGTGACGGGCCGTCACACCTATGACTGACCGTCAGCCAAGCCGTCAAGTTAGAGCTAATGGAGATCATGCACTGGATAGTGGCGACGACTTGGAGTGACGGCCAGTCTCATGGGTGACGGTCCATCAGGCGACCCGTCAACGCGAAGCGGGACTTCAAAAATTCTATTTTTGGACTTTATTTCCTGGATTGCTATAAATACCCAGTGTTAGGGTTATTTTAATTATTCATTAACTAATACTTTGTGAGACGCTTTGAACAAGTTTTGAGAGGAGAAAACACGACACAAACTCGTTTTTCTTCCTCTTCTTCCATTGTTCTTGGGATTTTCACCATTGGTGCTGAGATTCTACGAAGTTCAAAGTAAAGTACTAATTTTTTATTGGAAGAATTCGTTCTTCTCATATGAATACTATTATTTATTTACTTCGTTTTGCTAGCATGAGTGGCTAAACTCCCTACAACTAGAGTTGTGGGATCCATGGCAAGAGTAACAACGTAGATTCCGGGTAGCATTGGGTTCAATTTATATGTTGTCACGTGGTTAATCATTCATTATTTACGTTTTCTAATGGTTGCAAACATTAGAACATAGCTAAGTTTGATTTTCTTGAACAAAGAGATTAAAACCAGGAAATTTGATTAACTACGACGATTCGAGACTACCAACTCTCGTCTTATGATTAATACTGTAACTAGATTAATCTACTTGATGTTTAGGGTTGAAATAAGAAATTTCACCTTTTCAAGTTCGAGAGAATTGAAAAGGAAATTCGTCTATTTGATTGAGAAACGTTTAGATGATACCATTAATTCAATCACATCATGATATACATATAGAAAGAACTCGGTTAAGCTTTGAGTCGAAATTGTTACGATGCCATGGTGAACACTTCCCTAGTTCATTCTCACATTGATTGTAAACTCTTGAAAATTTGTTGCTTGTTAGTTAACTTGTGCGAACTTGACATTTAAACCCCCCCAAATTACCGAAAACTATCGATTACTAGTCAACTAAATTACTAACGACTTAATTTACACTTTATTCCCTGTGGGATCGACCCCAACCTTGGTTGGGTTCTATATTTGATGACGACCGCTTACGCTTCATAATTGGAGTCGTAATTTGGGCGTATCAAAGACTCTATTCGATATTTTGCTCTTGTACTGGGAGACCGGTAACCTAGGCTCTGATACCATATGTCATGACCCAACCTATAGGGCCGTGCAGGCGCCTACTCTATGCACCTAGATAGATGAACTCTTACCACCCGTCCAACATGTAAATACGGAAAAACTCAATTATAACCCAAAACCTTCTTTTTTGATACATGAAAACATTTACAATCTTTTATTCAGGATACCTCCTCTACGAAGAATACAATAAAACTGTTTTACAACTTCAAGACACCCCCCTAGGACCTAGTCTAAGCCGGTATAAGAGCTACTACAAGATAATACAAAAATGAAGAAGACACAACTCCCACCATAGAAGAAAGAAGTAGGAGTTGCTGGAGAATCACCGTCATCCTGAACCTGTGAAACATCACCAACCCTGCAACAAGACTATACCCGAAAAGGTATAGCATGATTAGAATCAGTATAAACATACGTACTGGTAGGCATCATCGGTCGATCTGAATCCACTCATACCATCATATAGAAAATCAAGGAAATGCACAATTAATTACAATACTCAATCCTTCAACATTTACCTTACCAAAACCCAATGTCAACCCAAGCCTGCCTATCCCTTAGACTTCCCAAGTCACCTTGGCACCTAGACTTCCCAAGTCATCTTGACACCTGAACTTCCCAAGCCACCTTTTCACCTAGACTTCCCAAGTCACCTTGACATTGTCAACATCTATGTCCATACCTGGACTACCATTTTCTTACCCAAGTCAACCACCATGACTCAATAACTTGAAGTAAATCCCACTACTTAGTGATGTAGACCACAACCATCATACCGCTACCTACTAGTACAAAATTATTCCCATGACTCCCAGGGCCATACTTGGCAAGTGACAACAACCAATGCTATAACCAAACCACAAGTCTCTCCCTTAGCTTATCAAACGTACGCAACAAGTCTAACCAACATTGACAATTTCTAGTGATGACAACATATATCCTTTTCATGAAATCTGGACCCAACAAGGATCTCTAGGACAATAACATACGGCCCTGGTTCATAGAAGAACCATCTTGTCACTTAAGCACACTAACCCGACCCTTCAGGGACCAATTATATGCAAAATGATAAAAAATTCTGGCCCTCTCAAGAACCCAATATATAAAGAACAAATGGTGCACCTGCACTGAGTAAAGCAGTACAATATATAATAACAGCCAGTAGTATAACTCCAGACTCTCAGTCTATCTTTTGACTTACCCACCACAGGGGACAGATTCAACAATCATTCAATAATAATAATAAATATGACATTTACCCTTTTTCATTACCGGAACAAGAAAGGATCCCTAGACCAACAACTAAGTGTAAACAAGCGAAGCCCGATCCACCCCAGGATCATCCCCACATTTAAGTGTAACAACCTGGCCTCTCAAGGACCAATGTAATCAATTACAGATAACCCAGTTCACTCAAGGAGCCACATGTAAAGACATCAATAACAGATAATTTGGTTCACTCATAGAACCAACATGTAAAGAATACAACCAAGCAAGTAAAGCAAACCCGTACCAGGCGTGGTACCCGAGTCAACCATTTGTAATTTCCGTACCAGGCGTGGTACCCGAGCCAACCAAATATTATCCTATACCAGGCGTGGTACCCGAGCCAACCAATAAGTAAGCTGTATCAGGCGTGGTACCCGAGCCAACCAATAAGTAACCTGTACCAGGCATGGTATCCGAGCCAACAAATAAATAACCTGTACCAGGTGTGGTACCCGAGCCAATCAAATGTCACACAAAATCCACAGTCAAAAATAATGAACAATCAACGCTTGTAAACCAACATGCAATAACACCTAGTTCATTTCACAAGACTGAAAATAGGACTTTTAGACATTCCTAAATCATTCCCTAAGCAATGCAACCATACAAATACTTAGTCAAAAGTACACAAACATACAATGCATACAGGAATCAATAACCATCACCTAAGTGTTAAACATGTCATCCCGGTCCACACTAAGACCAATCCCACACTTAAGTTCAACTACCCGGCCTCTCACATGCCAATATGCAGTAGTCACAGTTTCAACAATTAAACCCGGTCCACTCATGGGACCATCATCAACTACAATAGTAATGTATAATTAGACCCACCCAAGGACTAATCCCCGACTTACCCCTTTTTGACACATATTCACAGATATATCAATTTCGAACCTTTTCTTAAGACAGATACAACATGGGAAAGACATCCCTCAACATTGGTACCTTAACCATTCTAGTTTACTCTACTTCTTTTATACTAGAATCATCCCCAAAACTCCCTTTAAACTAGTCACTTAATTAACCATAGCCTTTTCGATTTCCCAAACCTTACCAACAATCTAATTTTCTGAACCCAAATTTGACATGTATAAACAACCCGGGAAGAAGTACATCACCCCGATATTATTAATCCTTAATCAATAAACCAACTAAACCATACAATGTTCCTTCAGAATTCGTGATCGAAGGCCTAAACATGATTTCTCCTTTCCTTCTATATCAATAATATGAAATAGAAACAGGTCTTAAGTCTACTCAAAGAAAGAACCTAGCCTACATGGACACCAAGCAACTGCATGGTGCATATTCTGGCTCCATGAATGCGTTCCTTGATGATTCTGCAGTCCCGAATCTGTGATTTCACGTCCTTTCAATCAAAATTCCTCCTCTCCATGGCTCCCAAGCTTTGGAGCAGCCTAGGAGGGTTCTTGGAGTAACCCTCGTCTGTTTTGGGGCTGAATGGGGGAGAATGAAATTATAAAACTCATTTTTGAGTTTTGTGATCCCGTCGCTCTGCTATAGCGGTCTACGCTCCACTATAGTGGTACCATCGTAGCAAAGCCAACCGTTATAGTGGTGCTGACCGGCATTGACTTCTGCTATAGCGGTAATTTCTCCGCTATAGCAGAGGTCGATATGGCGGTGTGTCAGTCCCTATGGCGGTGTGTCAATCGCTATGGTAGTTGACACAGGACATAAAGTTGTAAAGTCCCCCAAATTAATCTATTTTACAACACACTCATTTTTCTGATATTCCAAAATAATTTCTTCTCGTCAACCTCGATACCGGGAGTTTTACTTACCCAAATTCGATTTCAAAAAGTATTTCGGACTCCTTTATGTCTTAGCTAAATAGAAAACTAGTTCCAAATAGGACACATTACTCAATTCTTACCCAGATTGTCCTAGACCATACCTCGCTCCAAAATCGGCCGAGACTAGCCTAGCTCAGAATTTTTAACTCCTAAATCCGGAAGTTTTCTGACTTGAAACATGGCACAAAAAATTTACCCGTAACGACGAACCTGGTCATTACATTTGGTTAGGAGCCAAATATTTTCCATCTTAAAATCTTTAATTGTGCGGTATATGTTCCAATTGCTCCACCTAAAAGCACAAAGATGAGTCCCCAAAGAAGATTGGGAATATATGTTGTTTACGAGTCTCCATCTATTATCAAATATATGGAACCCATGACAGGAGACTTGTTTACAACCAAATTTGCTGATTGTCACTTTGATGAATCAGTTTTTTCAACATTAGGCGGAGAAAACAGAAGCAAGAAAAAAATATAGACTGGAGTGCATTATCACTATCTCATTTGGATCCTCGCACAAATCAATGTGAATAAGAGGTTTAAAAGATCATTTATTTGCAAAATATTGCAAATCAATTGCCAGATGCGTTCACTAACCTTCAAAGGATTATCAAATCTCATATTCTAGTTGCAAATGCTTCAAGTCGAGTTGATCTCCTGCCAAGACAATTCGACTGTGCAAATGAGTCTAAGACACACATGAAGCGGGACAGACCTATCAGTTTGAAAGACAGAATTCCTTGAAAAAGGAAAGGAACAAATGATCAAGCTGATGAAAGGGATGAAGTTACTCATAAAGAGTCTCGAGGCATAATAACTGATAAGACCTCGTCAGAAAAAATTCAAGTTCCTGAAGAAGATAATAATGAAGAAATCTCAATCAGCTATGTTTTCACGGGAAATATATAGAATCGAAATGATGTTGATGTCGATAATTTTTTTGTATATAATGTTGCTATTGACATTATGCAAGAAGATGAGGATCTTGAACTGAAGTCTGTTGATGAATGTAGACGAAGGAGCGATTGACCAAAATGGAAAGCTACAATTGAAACAGAATTAGCTCCACTTGAAAAACATGAAGTGTTTGGACCTATAATATCAACACCTGAAGCTATAAAGTCAATGGGTACAAATGAGTCTTTGTGCAAAAATATAATAAAAAAATAAAGTCATTAGATATAAAGCACAACTTGTAGCACAAGGATTTTTGTAAAGACCCGGTGTTGATTATATGGAGACATATTCTCCAGTAGTGGATGCAATCACTTTCAGATATTTGATAAGTTTGGCGGTACATGAAAAATTTGATATGCGATTGATGGATGTTATCACAACCTATTTATATGGTTCACTAGACAACAAAATTTTCATGAAGATTCCTGAAGGACTCAATATGCCTGAAGCATACAAAGGCTCTCGAGAAACTTATTCAATAAAGCTTCAGAAATCCTTATACGGGTTGAAACAGACAGGAAGAATGTGGTGCAATCGCCTTAGTGAATATTCGCTAAAAGAAGGGTACAAAAATAATCATATTTGCCCTTGTGTTTTTGTTAGAAGGTCTGGAGCTGAATTTATCATCATAACTATTTATGTTGACAATTTGTATATCATTGGAACTCCTAAAGAACTTTCAAAGGCAGCATAATATTTGAAGAAAGAGTTTGAAATGAAAGATCTTGGGCAGACGAAATTTTATCTTGACCTACAAATTGAGCATTTAAAGAATGAAATATTTGTCCATTAGTCTACATACATTGAAAAGATACTAAAGAGATTTTACATGGATATGACACATCCATTGAGCACTTCGATGATTGTGAGATCACTTGATATCAACAAAGATCCATTTCGACCTCAAGAAAAAGATGAAGAACTCCTTGGTGATGAAACTCCATATCTTAGTACAATTGGGACACTAAATGTATCTTTCTAATAATACAAGACCAGATATAGCTTTTGCAGTGAGCTTATTATTAAGATTCAGTTCCTCACCAATAAAGAGATACTGAAATGGTGGTAAGCATATTTTTAGATACCTCCGAGGGACTATTGATATGGGATTACTTTATTCTAATGATTTCAATTCACAAATGATTGGTTATGCAGATGCAGGTTATTTGTCTGATCCACATCAAGCTCGATCTCAAATAGGATATCTATTTACCTGTAGAGACACAACTATATCATGGCGTTCAACAAAATAAACTCTAGCTGCTACATCTTCTAATCACGTTGAGATAATAGTCATTCATGAAGCCAGCCGAGAGTGTGTATGATTGAGATCAATGACTCAACATGTATTGCAATTATATGGTCTTTCATTGAAAACAAAAATTCCAACCATATTGTATGAAGATAATACTGCCTGCATAGCTCAATTGAAAGGAGGATACATCAAATGAGACCGAACAAAATACATCTCACCAAAATTCTTTTTCACACATGATCTTCAACAGAATGGTGAGATAGATGTTCAACAGATCCGTTCGAGTGATAATCTTGCAGATTTATTCACTAAAACATTACCAACATCGACATTTGATAAGATGAGATATAAGATTGGAATGCGTCGTCTCCGAGATATCAAGTAAAGTTCTCAACAGGGAGAGCGAAATACGCGCTGTACTCTTTTTTCCTTAACTAAGGTCTTGTCCCAATTGGATTTTTCTAGTAAGGTTTTTAATGAGGCAACACTCAAGGCGTATTAAAGATGTGTGTACTCTTTTTTCTTCACTAGAGATTTTTTCCCACAAGATTTTTTCCTAGTAAGGTTTTAACGAGGCACATTATCTATGGACATCCAGGGGGGAGTGTTATGAATACATTGAATAATGGATTGTCCATTTACTAATCGTACATGAATTTACTACATTCATATGTATCTACAAAGATGTAACAATATTCATTCTTATCTTTTAAGGATGTATCATTGTAGTTAAAATAGAGCTCTTTTGGCTCATGAATTACTCACTCAAATAAGAAGAAAAGCAATTCACTTCTCTTTTTCATTCTCTCCTCTTTTTTATTTTTGTTGTCCAATATATATTATTGAATATTATTCTATATTATCTATATTTCACAATACTTATTTTGTACTTTAAGAAAAATTTCAATCATTCATTTAACATGAACTAAAAGAAGTACTAATAACACACTTGGCTTCAAAGCAAACTATCCTCTTTTTTTAATCCAAGCAAAGTGTCACCACAACTTTTAACATTTCAAGAATTCATAGTGTTATGAGCTTTTCCGATCAGATTACTCCACATAAAAGAAATCCTTCAGTTGATTTTTTTCCACGGGGCCACATTTCACGGTGAACTCAAATTCTTTTTGAATGAAAATCATTTACACCTTTTAATTTTTTATCAGGATTGAGAAAGTCCGGAGTCGATTGATTGAGATCGGCTTTGAAATTAGCAGGAAAACTGCTTCCAAATAAATCAGTCAAACTGAAGCCCCTTCTTTCAACGCTCTTACCTGATTCTGAGCCAGAGGCGGTCGAGAGTGTTATTAAAAAGGACCAAAGAGGATCCTATTCTAAAGGAGAAGGAGGAGGAGCAGGAGTTAGCTTTAGAGGTGGAATCAAATGAGAGATAAACAATGAGAAAAAGGAGAGCGCTTAGACAATTCACTTTGAGTACAGAGAAATCTGCTGGTAAGAATTCCTCAGGGCAATTTTGAAAAATGTTCATTCTCTTAGTTTTGTTCTAATTGATTTTTCTAAATGTCTATTTTATTCTTACATTATTAAAAAAAAAAATTACTTCCTTAAAATCATAATTTTTTAAAATATATGTAAGAAATTGTCTATAAAAATACTTTTTGTTGAACAAAGAAAAGAAAAAAGATATTGATTAAGTATTAAAGCTAATAGCGTTCTATAATGAATTAAATTAAAATAGCAAAAATTAATTTTATTAATAATAATAAAATTATAATATGATAACTTTATATATATTTTGATACAGGTATACAAAAATAATTATTAAAAATAAGAGATTTTTTTATAACAAATTCTTAAAATATTGAGCAACCTAGTGTACTAAAGCTCCTGCTATGCGAGAGGATCGAAAATTATCGAACCACAAGGATCTATTGTATGCATGCAGCCTTACCCTGCATTTTCTCAAGAGGTTGTTTTCATGGCTTGAACCCATGAAGAGGTCACAAAATTTTTAAAAGATTATTTATTTATATTGTAAATAAATTTTAAATTATAATTTAAAATTTTTTTTATTAATGACAATTAAAATTTATTTATCTTTATAGACAATAGAGAATAAGGGCTCTTATGTCATTGACGGCCCCTTAAAGTTATCCGGATTATTTACTTAGACACTTTAACTCAGATTTGAACCTATTGAGCACTTAAATTATTCAAAACATGTACCTATTAAACACTTTTTATTGATATGATACCATAGGTAATTAGGTATAATACACATCTCAAAAGCGCGTAAAGCCAAAAAAATTTATTTACGAGCCAATCAAACAATAACATGTCAATAATAAAAAATTCAAAATCTGAATATAAATAAAATATTCTTCTCTTCCCCAACATCACACCACCTAATTGTTGTGTATTTACTAATGGCAAAATTCTCTCGCCACCATCCCCCCCACATCCCTTTTTCATATTTTCTTTTATTATTTCTCCTTCATTCATTCTCCCTACCATCATTCGGGCACCATCAATGTGTTGTTATTGTTATCTTTGCTGAAAAATCACCAACTAAATAAATGACCAGCCAAAATAGAAAAAATCAAAAGAGTTGATTAACAATTTTTTTATTAAAGTTGTAGAAGAGAATTTTGCCAAAAATAAAAATCAAATTGGGTTAAAAAGTTTTTTGGTGAAACTCCATTTTTTCGGCAAGATTAATATGAATCTGAAATTATTCTCCTTCCCCTTCTTTCTCCAGCCATCATCCACCACCCACACCACCTTGTTTTTCCTCCAGATTTGTTGCAACCACCCACACTTCTCCTTCACCTTCTTTCACTAGTCATCATCTCTTTCAGCCATTAGTTTGTTCATCGAAAAGAATGGAGTCGTTGCAACTAGCCAGCCATCATATATCTCTCCTTTTCATCCGTCTCTTATGGCAAATTAAATCTAAATCTATTTTTTTTACTAATAATTATTTTTTAATACTTATGTTGGGTCCCAATGTCACATGTTATCTTTTAATTAGTCATTTTGTCATGTAATCGCAAGTGTATCACACACACTTTATATTTTTTGTTGATTGTAAAAAAGTGTTTAATATGTATACATTTTAACTTAATATAAGTGTTCAATAGGTACAAACCCGAGTTGAGGTGTCTAAGTGAATAATTCAGACAACATTAAGGGACCGCCAATGGCTTAAGCCGAGAATAAGAGGTAAGTGAAACTTATAAAAACATGCATGCATATATATACATATATACATATTTAATGCATGTAATATTAAAATAATTATATAAAAATAATATTTGTTAAATTTATAAAAAAAATTATTCTACTTATAACATTAATGAACTTAAATAAAAATCTAAAAAATACTTAAATTAAAAAATAAAATATTATATATAATATTTAAAAATTACATAGATAGAGGATTGCAAACGTAAAGGCGGAAATAGATATTGCATGGGGAGGGGGAGGGAGGGGGAGGGGGAGGGGAAGGGGAAGAGGGAGAATGATTATTTTTCAAAGTTAAGGGGAGAATTTGATTTTTAAAGCAAAGTTAAAGTGTGTAGATGATTTTCACCCAATTCCTTTCACTCCTTTCACTTTATTTTTCTTAATTTTTATATTAAAATAAATATTTTATTTTACTTGTTCATTTTAATAAATTAAGAAAGTTTTATTACTTGTTTTTCACATCATCCTTAGAATTTAATAGTTATATAAACTAGTTTTCTAGTATTAATTATATTTAAAATTTCAACGCACCATTAATAAAATTAATTTAATAAAATACAGCTCTAATTAATTTAATAAAATATAGCTTTAATTAATTTTTTAAAGGAGTGTGTCAAATTAACATGAGGTAAGTATTCTGTCCGTTCAAAATTACTTGTCACTTTTTGACTTGACACACTCATTAAGAAAATAATAATTGGCATAGTGACTTTACCATATCACCCCTATTAATTGGTACTAGTTGTAATTAATCATTTGGGATTTCAAAAGGTGTTAGTAAATAAATTAAGGGTAAAAAAATAAAAATTTGTTGATTCCATTCCCACTTATTTGCCAAACCGACACAGAAACCTAATAATTAAGAAAAGACGAGAATTAAGTAAAAAATAGAGATTTTATCTTTTAGGACGAATAATAACTAAATAAACACGTATAATTGGATGGAAATTAAATCGAATGTTTAGACATAAAAACACACGTTTTATTTTGATAATATTATGGACTCTATGATTGGGCAAGAACCTAACCTGTTATTGAAGGAAGTGGTGGCCCAAACATGATGGAAAGCGACCGCTTGTCCGTTGTTCCCGATGGAAAATGACATTGGAGTTATCTTGCGCCTTAACGCCCTTGTTCATCTCTTACCATTTCTTCCTTTTCCCCACTACCCCAACCAAAAGAATAAACCACTACAAATTCCCCTTCAACCTAACATCCCCATTTTACAATTTTCCAACCCAGTAAATTTGTCACTTTCTTGTGAAATTTTTGAATAAATGGAAACTTAGAATAGCTTTTACTGTGGGAAACGTCGTGGAATTCTCAATGGGTTTTGTTTTTCTGTCTTGATTCTTTTCTTCTTCCATCGACAAGATGTTGTTCAAACTCCACTTTCTATGAAATCTTTTTCCTTTCTCCCGAGCTTCAATATTACAAGGGAAATTGCTGAAACCAGTTGGAACTCATCGAGTTATCATCATATGGATATGGGGGAAAGCAGGGATATCAAACTCTGTTGGGGTTTGTATAAGCATAAAGGTTACACTACGAAATGTGACTACTTGAAGGCCAATCCTCAATGCAATTCAGGGGGTTTCTTCAATTATCTTTTCTTCTTTTACTGTGACTGTGACTGTCTAGGCTTTAGTGCTTTGGGGTATGCCACTCTTGCCATTTGGTTGGTTTCTTTATTCTATCTATTAGGGAATACAGCTGCTGATTTCTTCTCTTCTTGTCTCGAAAAGCTATCCAATTTATTCAAACTGCCCCCAACGGTAGCAGGGGTTACTCTGCTTCCTCTAGGGAATGGGGCGCCTGATGTCTTTGCTAGTATTGCTGCTTTTATGGGCAGTGATTCTGGGGAGGTAGGTTTGAATAGTGTTCTTGGTGGAGCTGTTTTTGTTACCTGTGTTGTAGTTGCTACTGTCTCCTTGTCTGTTGCAGACCAATGCATACAGATTGATAAAAAATGCTTTATTAGGGATGTATCTTTCTTTATTATAGCTCTCCTTTCCCTTCTTGCTCTTTTGATTCTAGGGAAAGTGGCTGTTTTAGGTGCAGTTGCCTTTATCTCTATTTATTTGGTGTATGCTGTTTTTGTTGCTGCAACTGAGATGCTTAGGAATCGTGGTAGTAGTTTGAAGTTGGATTTAATTACTCCATTGTTACCAGTTACCGCGACTATAATGTCTACCGTAGATGGAGAGCACAATTCTTCTTTAGGTGGGTCGGAATCAGCAGATGGATTGCTGCAGCTACAAGCTCAGCTGCCCCATTGGATGTGGTCTTCAAATGTGGCAATCTTCTCTGATGAAGTTGTGAAGGACAATCCTGTAGAAAGTCCAATGGCTTTGTGGGGTTGGAATGAGCAGGATGATGTCAATGACCAGTCTTCTTCCTTTTCCTGTTCCAAGTTGTTTGCACTGCTAGAAATACCATTGACACTCCCAAGAAGGTTAACAATCCCCATTATTGATGAGGACAGATGGTCAAAACTGTGTGCTGTTTCCAGTGCGTCTTTGGCGCCCCTGCTTTTAGCATTCCTTTGGAACACTCAGGACAATTTGAGTAGCCCTGCTACCACTGCATATGTTGTTGGTGCTGTAGTTGGTGGTATACTTGGAGGTGTTGCATTTGTCTATACCACAGTTGACCGTCCGCCTCAAAGATTCTTGTTTCCATGGCTTTTCGGAGGCTTCTTTATGAGTATCATTTGGTTTTATATCGTGGCAAACGAGCTAGTGGCTCTACTAGTGGCATTTGGTGTTATCATTGGTGTCAATCCATCGATTCTAGCATTAACTGTCTTGGCATGGGGCAACTCTATGGGTGACTTAATGTCAAATGTTGCAATAGCAGCTAATAGTGCAGATGGTGTGCAGATTGCCATGTCAGGATGCTATGCAGGGCCTATGTTCAACACCCTTGCTGGTTTAGGCATCTCCATGCTCCTTGGAGCCTTGTCCAACAGGCCAGAATTTTATATGCTTCCAAGAGATGATAGCTTGTATTACACAATGGGATTTCTAATGTTAGCCCTGGTTTGGGCACTCATTGTGCTACCTCGGAACGATATGCGACCTAGCAAGTCGTTGGGATTCGGACTTATGACCATATATGTAGTTTTTCTATCAAGCAGGGCAATGCTAGCCATGGGAGATGGTTCACTTAATGGTATAAGCTAATTTTAAGTGGAAAAAGTTCCACAGTATCTCATCCTTTTTTGGGCAGAGCTATGGGAACTATTATGTGCAAGTCGTGTGAGATGATCCATATGGCTACACTTTGGGTGGTCCAATGCATACTAGTATCCACTCACTTTTGCTACACCAACTTGCTCTGATTCACTGAATGATATTTGATTCATCATTTATCACAAACAAGTGGGAATATGAAGATCACCAGTAATTCCCTTCTTTTCCATAGACAGCAGCCTAAGAATCCAGCCTAACAACTGAAAATTTGAGGACATCTAGATTAGTTGATGTTTCATGTCAAAAAAGTAGGAAGAATGTTAACCGCTAATTGGTTCATACCCCAATTGCTTACAGGTTATGATATACATAGTGGAATATTTTGGGAATTGAAGGGTGAGGTTACCAACCATTAGAGAGATGCTTCCATGGTGCAAGTTCATAAGGAGAAGGAAGAGAAGGAGAGCATGAGAAGTAACTCCTTGGGCCTCATCTGAACAATTTGGAAAAGAGAAACAGAAGAGTGTCCGGCGAATTAAAAATAATTAGGTAGAGATTAATGGAACCTTTTTATTTGTATTTGTTTTACATTTTTGGATCACTTATGACATTCCTATCTCTGTTAATGGTTGGATGTCCTTAGAATATAATGTTGTACTCTATGCAGGGGTTTACCCATGAATTAAATATCTCCGGTGTGTTAAATCAATTCAATATTTACATCTTGATAATAAAAGCGAACAAATGAATGGAAATAAGTTATTTCGGTAAGTAACCTGAGGGGTAAATGCTAATTTTCTTACATGTTTTTGAAATGTATATAAGTTGGACTGCAAACCTGGGTTCACAAATTTATCTTTCAGGAGATAGGTAACGGAAGTTGGGAGTTTAAATCTGGGTTCAGGAAATTTATAGCAGGAAAATAAGGCACCTCACACTTCCAACACTAAGCTAGAATGGAATGCTTATTTGAATGGAAATATATACTTTTGAAAAGGTAACATAACATATAATAAATATGATCTCATGGTACATGGTAGAAGATAAAACTCTACTTGTTAAAGACCATCCAGTGGGCGACACTAGATTTAATCTACCGTTGCTCAATAGCTCTAGGATATGCACTACCCTGGGATACTGCTATATGTACTGGAAACTAGAACATGAATTTTGAAGCCCCCTGCCTATGGTGTCGTCCAAGAGCACAATAAGATACATAACAATATCTCCTATATCCTCTGATCTAGTACAGATGAAGGCAAATCAAATCATAAAAGAACTGTGCACCTGACTACCTTTTTTCATGTTCTAGTGGACATCGAGTTTGAATTCACCTCAAATTAGCCTTCAATAGCATCTGACTACTTTCTTTTCATGTTTTAGTGAACATCTAGTTGGAATTCACCTTAAATATAAAAATTGTGAGCTATTCATGAAACTATGGAGCTGTTAGGCATTTTGGGAATTTTGTTCTTTAAATACTATATCGGTTTCAGTGGTTCAAGTCTCAATGCCGGAGAACAATTGTCAGAATTCTGGAACCGTGATGATGAAGCAAGTGGATGAGAAGAAGATATATCTGAATCTGATGGTATGTACATTGATTATTGTGGTTGTAGGGTCCCATGCACTGAAGCCACTTGGAAGTTTTGATGTCATGTTGTTTCCCTTCATTTGTTTTTCAATCTTGGCTAAGTCGCAATTACTTATATTTAGATGCTCTGGATGCTGCAAAAAATGTCGCTTCATCAAAAACATCTGCAAAACTCAGGATGCAAGATAAAATGGATATGCTGCAGCGTGCAGAAGAGAATTATTATCAGAACAAAAGCCGTGACAAGCAGGTGGATTTTTAAAGTTTGTTCTTTCCAAAATACAGTTTGGTTGCATAGACAGGGTGTTTTTAGTTTACTACATTGAATTACTTTTCATACACTAGGTTGCATTATGATTTCACATTGTGCCAAAGTCAAGTCACCCTTTTATAAAGAACTTGGAATCGCTGCATAGTTTTTGCTTGATTTTGTTTTGATTTAAAGTTATTATATTTGGGTTTTCAGTAATGGAAAGGGAATTAAGTGACAAAACTGATCAACATGTGAAATCCATCTTTGCTAACTCTTAATCCAGTTAGGTCCATTCACTAATTTATCCACTCCTTGTGTTCAATTTATAATTGGAAGAACCACCAAGAGATGTGGGAATCACTGAATGGGTAAGTAGCCCATCCTTGGACTATGTAATGTACTTTAGCTGTTGGGTTACGGACGGGCTTTTTACAAGAGGTTTCTAATCTACCCTTGTGTCATTCCTGTTGAATCATATACTCGGGGTGGGTGGGTACAGGGAGGATGATTTTAAAGTGGACTCTCCATTCATGAGATAGAGAAGTTCACCAAGATTTCGGGATCCGCTGTTAAATTTTTTCCAATTCCAAGAGCTCGGATATGGTTTGTATGTCTATGCCGATCGATCTGAGCTCTCAAATTGTGAATGATGAGCATTCTCAATATTATGCCTTGAAGAGGACTCGAACCTCCACGCTCTTTAGCACGAGATTTTGAGTTTCACGTATCTATCATTTCACCAAGGCATCTTGAAAGTGAATCATATTCTATGAATATGATATCTATCTAGTGTGATCTATGAGATATATGACAAAGATAGATCTATTAATCGGTCGTGTTATATAGGCCCGAGTTGGACATCCAATTGCTTCGATTTGAAATTATCCTGAGAATGCAATTCCTGATATATATAAAAAATATGGACAATTAAACCTATTTCTCGATTCCTCAAAGAGGTGAATAGGGTCCCAATAGAGATATGTAAAAAGCAAGTCCCATTACGCGTATTCCTAATCCTAAATGTAATATATGATGTATCTGGCTCTCTAGTCTTACTTCTTTATCAAATGAAGAAAATAACCTATAACCCTCCTCTTCCACTTCCAACTATGCTAGCTCATTTAATCCCAACCTAATGTGGCGTAACTAACATTTGTCTGCATGGCGTAAACATTTTATTTTACCATTAATAGGTCAATAAACTTGACAAGAATGCCATATCTGAAACACTCAGGGAAGCAGGCAAGCAGAGATTGCTGAATGCAATAAAGCAAAGCCAGCAGATGGTCAGTGATTCGAGGTATGAAATTGCTCTGTATTATCTTCCAGAATTTGTAGCTAAAAGGGTTTCTTCTCACATAAACTCTGCTCTCTCGTCACCTTTTTACTTGCCGTGTATTTTGCAGGATTGACATTGATAAATCTGTAGTTTTCCTTGAAAATGAATGTTATAAGAAGTATGGCAAAAGTGGGAAGTCTTTCTATTTGTCACAAATGGCAAGTACAGCTAGGTGGCTTTCTACAGCAGGTCCTATGGAATTGGTGAATAAACTCAGCAGTTCTAGTCCTGCTGCTCCTTCTGAGAATATAACATCCATAGCCAACTACACTCCAGCATCATCAAATTGTTCGGTGCCTATAGCAGCAAAGGTTAATGACGAAAAAGTCCATGATAACGCTGGATCACAAGATCCAATAAGGTCACCAGCCTCACCCTTACACGGATCCACAATTGCAAAGTTACCTCCCATTCTCTCTTTCTCTCAGTTTATCAACAGCGGAAAGGCAAAGGAGAACCTTGCATCTGCATCAAAGAGGCAATCACCAGATAGAGGTAAAAAGAATTTAGAGAAGAGGATGAGATTTCAATAGGCTTTTGATTCTGTTAGGGTTTGCCCTGAATTTCCTACTTTACTGAATTATACCATAACTGTGTTTTACCTTGAAAATGTTTTCTTGGTGGAAAAAGTTTCTTTGTAGGAAAATAACTCTTCCATAATTGGTTAACCGTTTCTTGGAGGAGAAGTTTGGACTTCTATAAATTGAAGATCCCTCTTCTCAAATCACAACACAATAGCATCCACAATGTAGTCATCAAAAGAGTCTTATTTAGAGGGAGATTTTTCTCCCATAGATTTTATGCCTTTTATTTTAGTTTTCAATATGTAGGTCAATTGACCAAACCATATCGAATAATAAGCTTTTTGTTATAGTTTTTTTTGTCATCTGATTTATCATTGTTAAAGTTTGTAATTAATAGCATCCGCATGATGCCCCCTTGATTTCGAACCCAACAAGTGGTTTCAGAGCCAGACGATCCAATGGGTTCAATGATCCAACGATTCAATGGGTTCAATGAGCCGATGGTTGAACGAGGTCGAATATAGGTTTAAAGGCGGTTTCAAATCAAGTTGCAACCAATTTGATGATAATGAAGATTTTTGTCCAACTACTACATGTGGAGAAAGAGTTTCAAATTTCAACTATATTTTCAACATACCTGCTGCTGCATCTTTAAAAATAGAAGCAAAATATTTTTAAACCATTTTTAACCATAATATTTTAAATCTTATTTTTAACCATGACAAGCAACAGTGATGAAGATGATGTGAAGAAGAAGAAGAAGATTAAATTTGCCAGAAAATTCAGGCCAAGAAGAGATTTGTTAGGGTTTGCCCTGAATTTCCTACTTTACTGAATTATATCATAACTGTGTTTTACCTTGAAAATGTTTTCTTGGTGGAAAAGGTTTCCTTGTAGGAAAATAACTCTTTCATAATTGGTTAACCGTTTCTTGGAGGAGAAGTTTGGACTTCTATAAATTGAAGATCCCTCTTCTCAAATCACAACACAATAGCATCCACAATGTAGTAATCAAAAGAGTCTTATTTAGAGGGAGATTTTTCTCCCATAGATTTTATGCCTTTTATTTTAGTTTTCAATATGTAGGTTAATTGACCAAACCATATTGAATAATAAGCTTTTTGTTATAGTTTTCTTTGTTATCTGATTTATCATTGTTAAGGTTTGCAATTAATAGCTTCCGCATGACGCCCCCTCGATTTCGAACCCAACAGATTCTTCAGAAATGCAGATTGTTGGCAAAGCAAATCTGTGTATATTTGCACAAGTTTACTGGACGCTAGTGGTAGTCATAACTAGTTGTTAGTACTTTTGTTGAGTTATTTATTCAACTTGTATCTTACTTGAGCATGCTTGCAAATTAGGGTCTGCAATGAATGCTCATGAATTTTGGATCTCCTCTTGATTCATTTGTAACTTACGTTCTGTTTGGAGGATGCTTTCATTTGATGACTAGTCTTAGAATAGCCTTTTCCACTTTTCATTTTTACTTGCCAAGCCCTTGAAGAACCAACCAAATACTAGGCTTTTATCTGGACAACTTTTCTTACCCTTCTCTCATCTATCATTTCTGCAGTGTAGATGTTGGTGAACTTGGTAAGGGTGTTCTCATGTTATAAAAATTCAAAATTCTAAACGAATTTCTCTACTATAAGCTGACTTTGAAAACCTTTTTATTTATTCCAAAAAAGAACGTTAAAAGTTCCTAATCACTAGACCTTAGCCTAGTGGTTTTGAGCTTAAGAGATTGCAGAAACATAACTGTCTTAATTCATATGTCAGTGCTTTTCCTACTAGTTTGTGTTAAGAGGGTGGTGATCTCTGAATTTACTACATGCTGCAGATGCACTTACCGCACGACAAATTAATAAAAAAGGAAATAAAAATAATTAAACCATATAGAAGGAACTAATACAGAATGAAATTGAGAAAGTTAAAACTTACGATGGGTGGAAAGAGCATATATTTGTGCTTTTCTAGAATTGAATCCCTTCTTTCATAAAATGCTACTACTAATTCACTATTTCTAAAGTTTCCATTAGACTCTTTCCATCCCATTTTGACACGATTGAGCGAGAGTGTAATCTCATAAGTGAAGTCTGGAAAAGGTAAAGTGTATGCAAACCAAATTTCTACTTTGTGAGGTAAAGAAGTTATTTCCTATAGACTTTCAGTTCAAGAAAATATTTTAAAATAGGTTTGAAAAATACAAGGTAAAAAAAACTGATGAAAATACTAATAAAAGAGAAATATTCACAACAAAAATTATAACATAAACCAAAGCAAAAGAACACTAATAGTGATCAAATTGAAGAATAAGATAATAATGATAATACTGAAAAGGAGAAGAGGGAGCAAAATAGGGTACTCCAAGCTAGAAAGAGAAAAATTACTCAACTATCTACTAACCTTTTACCCTAATTCTCGATTTCTATACTTTCTTATCTAGAGTCATGTTCTCAGTGAGCTAAATATGTATCATGTCATGTCTAATCACTGCCTCTCAATTCTTTTTTTCTCTACCTTTACCTATCCTCGGATTGCCAACCTCTCGCACCTTCTCACTGGGGCATCTGTGCTCCTCCTCTTCCTATGTTCGAAATATAACATCGCTTTTCTTATCTTGTCCACAACGAAGATCATTTTCACCTTGCCTCGTATACTTTTGTTCCTAATCTGATCTCTCCTAGTATGACCACACATTCATTTAAACATCCTAGTTTATGCTATTTTCATCTTTTAAACACACGAGTTCTTGACAAATCAATACTCTGTTCCATCCAACATGATTGAGCAAAATTAGTGTGCTATATGGGCTTTTACACGCTGACGGTCGTTAAGGTGCTATATCTTTATTTTGTCACTTTTTAAATTACATTCTATTTCGATCATTTTTTAATTTTCGCTTGTCATTTAAGTTACAGACTCTATTTAGTGATTACATTAACTAAAAAATGCATGATATATATTTCCAAATTTAATTACATCCTTTCCTAATGGTGTACAATGTTACACTTACCATTTTTATTTTGATTTTTTATACTCTCGATTCATTTTTACTAGTCATATTTGAATTTGATATGCCTATTAAGAAATAATAATTAACATGACTCTTTTATCACATTATTTCTATTAATGATGTTTAGTACTAAATCTTGAAAAATGATTTGAGAAATAAATAATTAAGAAAAATTAACTCATATAGCCATACATATAAGTTTTAAACTTAAAATAGGCATACTTTATTTTGATAATTTCATTATAACCAATTTTCACATATTGTTTATTTTTTATTTTGATTCTATTCACGTATTTGTAGAGATAAGGATAGGTACGAATCTTAGTTATATTTATATCCCTTTAAACAAGGTAAATTAAATAATTTTTTTTATTAAATAGTTACAAGACTATATTTAGTGTATAATTAATGTATCGGTGTTACTTGTAAATATTATACATAGATATATAATGTATAATTGCTGAATAATCACTACATAATCTATGTATAATTTGTATGTATGCCTTATACATTAATTATGCACTTATTATACACTAAATATAGACCTATAACCATTTAATTTATCTTTTTTTAAAAGAATATAAATATAAATAAGATTTGTATTTATCCTTATCACTACAAATACGTGAATAGTGTCAAAATCCTACAATTACTAAAACTATATAGACTGGCTAATAAAAGTAAACAAACATGGAAACGTTGGTTATAATGGGGTTGTCAAAATAAAATATGACTATTTTGAGTTTATAACTTATATGAACGGCTATTTGAATTGTTCTCCTAATAATTAATGCTAAGAGTAAAACACGAAAAACAATAATTGTTCTTTCTTGATATGTCAATAGTGACAAATAAAAGTGAAAATCTATTTTTGAAATAGTGAACAAGTAAAAGTAAACAGAGAGAGTAATATATTATTTTAATTTATTTATTGCAATCTGACCAATATACCCTTTCTCATACTCTCTTTGTCCCAATTTATATTTTATATGACATATATTTTTTTTAAGTCAGTCCCAAAAAGAATAACATATTTCTATATTTAGTAATATTTTAATTTTAAAATACCCATTTTATCTTTAATAAAATGATTTACAGTCACACAAATATTTATGATGCTTTAGATCACAAGTTTCAACAAAAAATTCTTAAACTTCATGCCCAATCAAACTCTATCATATAAATTAGAACGGAGAAAATATATATATTTTTTCATCTCTTTAACTTTTAGGATGAACAAGACATATAAGAACACGCTTTCAAGTTTGAACGTAAGCAAAAGTACAGAAATTTACTTTTAAGGAATACATGTGTTTAAGGAACGGAAAAGGGCCAAAAATACCCTCGAACTATCTGAAATAGAGTAAATATATCCTTCGTTTCATTTTTGGCTCAAAAATACCTCTGCCGTTAACATTTTGGTCCATAAGTACCCTCCAACTTAACACCCCATTTTCAGTGTTGATTTGGCGTCCACGTGGCCGTCCAACTAGGACAAGGCCTGCCACATGGCTGCCACGTAGATCATTAACCTTGTCCTATTTTAAACGCACCCATATTTCAATTCGATATACCCTCCCCGAATCCCCCGACCCATCCCTAGAACTAGTCCTCCAAAACAGAACAACTTCAAACACTTCTAGTTTAAGAATTAAAAATAGTAGTATCTAAATCTATTTCTAGTCCTCTTTAACTTATTTGCTTAATCCCCTACACCATTGCGATCCAGCTTCCCATGATCAATCACGTGGTGCATGAGTGTGGTACAATTTATAGCTTTTGTATGTACATATGGTATTTTTGGTCCAAAAACTCCCTATCGTCATCAAGTTTTAAAAATAGATCAGCTACTGGTGCATTAGGGTGGAAGATACCCAGTGATCTGACAAATTCCCCGAACTCAATCACTCCATTGCGCTTAATATCAAAAAGATCAAATATCTGCATAATAAGAAACTCAGTGAAGAGATATCCACAACCTCTCATGAACACAGAACAGAAAAATCAACATAAAAGAAGCAATAAAATTGACCAATCAAATGCAAGAGAAACAGTAGATTTACAGCATAAGAGTTGATGCGTCAAACTGTTTAATCAACAAGTTGGCCTAGAAACGTACCCTATTTGCAACAAGCTATTACTGTTAGTGTACGTTTGTTAGTTTCTTTTGTTAAAGAGGACTAGGAATAGATTTAGATACTACTATTTTTAATTCTTAGACTAGAAGTGTTTGAAGTTGTTCTGTTTTTGAAGACTAGTTCTAGGGATGGGTCGGGGGGATTCGGGACGGGTATATCGAATTGAAATATGGCTGCGTTTAAAATAGGACAAGGTTAATGATCTATGTGGCAGCCATGTGGCAGGCCTTGTCCTAGTTGGACGGCTACGTGGACGCCAAATCAACACTGAAAATGGGGTGTTAAGTTGGAGGGTACTTATGGACCAAAATGTTAACGGCAGGGGTATTTTTGAGCCAAAAATGAAACGGAGGGTATATTTGCTCTATTTCGGATAGTTCGAGGATATTTTTGGCCCTTTTCCGTTTAAGGAATAAAATCGCGAAAAATGGCATAGCATCTTCTGTTTTTTTCAACCAAAAACATAGTTACAAAAATTATGCCATTAAAATTGATGGTGACCCAAAAGAAATTAGTGATAGTCTTTAATCTTCATATAAAATGATTGGATTTTACATTACCTCTCTAGACATAAGCCATGGTTTATTGGAAAGCTGTGATATTCCTCCAGCATAATCCCTTTTCTAATATATTTTTTTATTACTTTATTTTATAAAGAACTTTTTTTAAGAAAATAAATGATTAATTGAATTAACAAAGAGAAGTTAAATAATTCATAAGATAAAAAAATGTTTAGAGGTGGCAAACTGGCGGGATTTGGCAATTTCTTTTTGTTATTGAAAACTATAGCAAAGAATTGGTAAAACACAATAAGTTCTAATGACGGCAGTTTATGAAAAAAGTAATTAGTTAAAGAAGACATTCAGTAAGTTAATCAATCAAAATAATATAAATTTTAGAAGGATAAATTAGTCATTAATTTTTTTTATATTAGTAATAAATAAAGTAAAATAATTTTAAAAAAAAATCAAAATAAAGAAAATAAGCATAATATTGTATATCACAAGAGAGAGGAGTGTTATTAAGCCAAACCTAGAGGGAGGTTTTCTAGATTATCCCAAGATAGAGGAGTGTAACTACCATAAATTGCAGCGATTTAATGAAAACTCACACAATTATTGGGTTATGATGTATTCCTTAAGAAAAAATATTTAAGGACATAAATTAAAGACTATTTTCTGCTATTATCCTTTTGATTGTTTTCAAACTATTCTCCTAAAAATGTAAAGTAATTAAGAACCTCATTAAAAAAAAGGGTACATATGAAAAAACCTTCAGTTGATTTTTCTTCCACGAGGCCACATTTCACGGTGAACTCAAATTCTTTTTGGATGGAAATCATTTACACATCTTAATTTTTACTTTAAAAATTAAATTTTCCTTTCAATTTTGGAAAATGTTCATTCTCTTCGTTTTTTCTAAGTGATTTTTCTAAACGTCTATTCTATCCTTACATTATTGTCACGACCTAACTATCGGGCCGTGCGGGCACCTACTCTAATCAACCTAAATAGGAGAATCCTTACCACCCGGATCCAACGGGTAATGCGCAAAACAAAGTAAAACCATAAATATCCTCCTCTTAATACATGAAAACGATTATAAATCTATACTTCAGGAAAATCCTTTACGAGTTAGATACAGTAAAACAACTTTTAAAATCCGAAACAACCCTCCCTAGGATTTAGTCGAAGCAAGTATAAGAGATCTACATGAAAAGTACAGAAAAATATAAAAGAAACACAGCTTCCGTCATGAAATCGAAGGACATAAGCTGCTAGAGATCACCATCGTCCGGTACCTAAGAAACACCACTGACCCTGCAATCAGACTATACCCAACGGGTATAGCAAGAGTAGTATCAGTACAAAACACACGTACTGGTAGGTATCATCGGTCAACCCGAATCCATTTCATACCATTATATAAGAAATTAAGAGAAAATATGCACTCATCTATAATACTCCAGTCCTTCAACACCTACCTTACCAAAACCCAACATCAACCCGACCACAAGCTTATACCTCATGATATTTACACCTATGGACTTACTCGTTCCGTCCCCATCCTTCTCATCCCATTTCGCTGCCAACTCCACCACTCGGGGACTCTACACCCTGACACCTAAGACTTCCCAAGTCACACTTAATACGTAGACCCACTACTATGTCCAGACCCGAACTATCATTTCGTGACTCAAGGCAACCTCTACGACTCAACAACCAGAGGTAAACCCAGTTAATTTCCAACTAGACCACATACATATGTAAATACTACTTACAATGCACGAACAACCCCAGGGACCTCTGGGACAATACCTAATAGACAATAACAACCAGCAATACAACTAGACTCTAAGTCTTCCCTCTAGCTTACCAATCACATGTAATAAGTATGACAACCATTGCACAATACACAATGACCATAACATATATCCCGTTCAACTAACCCGGACCAACTACGGATCTCTAGGACAATACCTAAGTGTTTAACCTGCAATTCCGGTCTACATTATGACCAACCCCACAGTAACGTACAACCAAACAGCCTCTCAAGGACCATTATGCAACAACCACATATCAAGAATATAATCCGGTCCACTCATGGAACCATCATTAAATAAAATCAATGCAGGTAAATCAAACCCGTACCAGGTGCGGCACCCGAGTCAACCATTATAAATATCCTGTACCAGGCGTGGTACTCGAGCCAACCGACAAATATCCCATATCAAACGTGATACCCGAGCCAACCAAATGTCACACACAATCCAACAAGTTAATAAAATAATGAACACATCACACTTGTAAACCAACAAGCAACCAAACTCAGTTCATTTCACATAATTGACACAGGATAGCTAGACATTCATAATCCCATTCCCTAAGCACACAAATTCATACAATACTAAACCATAGTAAATGAACACACATTGCATATTGGGAAAACAGTAACCATCACCTACCCAACACCCGGATCCAAGACCCCAACATTGATTTCTTGTCCGAAGACTAAATCCCAGCTCACCCCCAAGACACGCATCTAACCGACACATTAAGCCTGAATCCTTCCCTTAAGACAACTATAGGGAGAACATCCCCTAACGTTAGCACCTCAACCCTTCCCTATTACTCTACTTCCGTTACGTTAACTCATTCCCGGAACTCCCTTTAACTAGTCATTTAACTATTTATGACACTTTTCGGTCCTCTGAACCTTCCCAATCGTCTAGTTACTGGGTTCTAGCACCCCACCCTGCATAATGAGCACCAACAACCCAAAAAATAACAATACATCATCCCAGCCCTATCATTTCTCATTCCAAAACCAGTCAAACACAACCATTCTCCAGACTCCATGCCCGAAGGCCTAAGCATGAATTCTCCTTTTCGTCTATGCAATAATATAAAATAAAACAGGTCAAATCTACTCAATAAAGAAAATCTAGCCTACCTGGACACCAAGCAGCTGCACACGCATATTCTGGCTTCATGAAGGCATTTCTTGATGGATGATAAGCCCAAAATTCGTGATTTTGCATCTTTTTAGATGGAATTCCTCCTCCCTATACTTTTATAAAAATTGCGTAATCTAGCTTCTATTTTTCGCCATACCGCTATAGTGACTGGCTTATCGCTACCGCGGTGGCACTATAGCGGAATAATTTTTTCTATGGCAGAGTGACATCAGCTTAGACGAATTTCAAAATCTAAAATTTTCCATCACGTCACTCCACTTAATTCAAAACGTATTTAGTCAATCCCGAAACATGTGATATCGTGATTTCCAAAATAACGACGAGTCAGGTCGTTACAACATATACTAATTTACCCATGGTTTATCCCTGAATGATCCCGTAAGAAAGAGAAGAATAAACTAGTCCAGGGCTCTCACAGTCCCATGTGACCGCGTAATTATGATCCCACGCGAAATATCAAACTTCCCCCTAATTAGCCGCACTTGAGTCAAATGAAAAAAAAGATCCCGCTCTGACAAGGAAATTGCCTCCCTCGAGCTATCTGAAAAATTTATGAAGTAATCTCTCCCGAGTACTCAGGAAATCTGAGTCCTCATAGAATGTCGGAGTGAAATAATTTTAAAAGACGCAGGAGAAACTTTTCTGTTCCCAAAAATGAACTATCATCCGCTATAGCAAAAATTATACCGCCATAGCGGTACCACTATAATGAACTGTCGACCGCTATAGCGATTGACAACAATTGAAATAGGGGAGAAAATGGGTTTCATTCCCATTCTCCTCTAATTTGACACCCGATAACACTCCCTTCCTCCCGATCACCCTGCTCCCGACGTCAGAAATTCCAGGTAGCAATCGTACCCGCTTATTCCTTTACTTCCTTGCACGATTTTTGATAGGATTGTGATAGAAAATAATGATTTGGGATAGATATTGTAGTGGGTTTCTGAATTTTGAACTTAGTTTGGATTTTTATCTGATTTTTGAAGCATGGATGCTTCCCTTACGTTTACAATGCCTCCACAATATTCTGGGCGTAAGAATTATGTAACTTTTGATAAAAAAAATGGGCCAAAAATAGTGGGGGATTTGAAGGGTTGTTCTTGAAGAAAATTTGTGTTTTGGGTGGAATTTAGGAGTTATAATGCCCAAATTTTTGCTTAAAACAGTGATAGGACACTTTAGAAGTACTGATCTGAACTTGAAATGTTAAAAACAATGTTTTGGGTCAAGGGGCACCATTGAAACACCCCTTGAAGTTCTGGGATGATGAAGATCGCTATAGCGGAACCCCATCGCTATAGCAATCCCGCTATAGCAGAGAAATTCTCGCTATAGCGATTCCGCAGTAGTGGACGTCTGTCCGCTATAGCAAAAGATCAAAAATAGTAGCCTCCCAGGCTAACACTTAGAGAAATTCTTCCTTTCAACGCTCATTCCCTTACACTTAATCGAGTTCTAACCCCCTTCCCACATTGCAGGTTAACATATTCAATGGCCGACGAAAAGAACACATTCCCCAATATGAGAGATTCCCCGATAATGCTAGTTGGGAAAGTACTTGGACAACCACATGCTAGGCTTCTGTCACGAAAGGGCCTTCAGAATGGAAGGGGTGGCTGAGAAAGCAGCCGCCTTCTATTGCAGGCTTCAAGAGTTCAACTGGGGCTCGTTGGTTGTGTCTCCCCCTTCCAGGCATTCAGGTTGGGTGCGGGAGTTCTATGCCATACTCCGCATTCATTGGGATGATCCCAACCCCACTATCCGTATCCGATGGGTGGATGTCCCTGTGGACTCTCAGACTATCAATGAGGTGCTAGGAGTGCCTCACATTTCAAATGCGGCATACGAGGTGTCACGCCCTATTTTTTACCAAGGTTAGATAAAGCACAACTTATTGACTCTAAAAGAATTTAATTTATGTACAGAGTCGCCACCTAATTTTTAAGGAAAATAAGGAAACCTATTTTTTGATTATTGATATGTACAACTCGCATTTTAGTCTGCGAAAACCATTTGAGATTCTAGGTAAGGGTTCAAGTTATTCCGAAGGGAAGGTGTTAGGGATCCTTCGAAATCCACAAATATGGTACCTGACTAAACTTAATTTTTAAAGAGAGAGGAGGTAAAACATTATTTTATTTTATTTTTTGAAAAATGTAAATATGAACAGTAAAAAAAATATGTATATGCAAGTGCACAGAATAATTTTAAAATATGTGCATAGGAGTATAAAAATGTATTTTTATATGTATGAGAAAATTTATATGTATGAAAATTTATATGTAAGAAAGTATACAAAAGAGTGTAAAAGAATGTATATTGTTAATATGAAAAGTATGTAAATATGTAAATATAAATAGATACTATTACGAAATATATATATATATATAAAGAAAATGTGTAAGTAATGTATGTTTAAATACATTGAGTAAAGAATGTAAAAAGAAATGCATTGAAAAGATTGTACAATAATTACATCGATTGACTTGCGTTTTTCATTATGTAAATATTGTTTCACTTTTGCAAGAAAAAATGAGTTTAAGAATGAGAAAGGAATATTAATTTTAAAAGTGTTTTTAACAAAAGGATGTGTAAAAAAGATTATTTGTAAAGTTTAAGTAAACTAATTAGAAGGAAAAGAAAAGAAAAGACGTCCTAATGTTTGCGTGACGTAAAAAATATGAATTAATTAACTTAAGTATCTAAGTTGAATTAATTTGTTTATAAAAGTACTTACGACTTAAAGTTTTGCCTAAGTGCGTAATAACAGATAAGTAAATAAAGGGACGCTCCCACCCGACACCCCAAAAGTAAAGTTTTCACTATATTTTAGTTTTTTGTACAATTACAAGAATTACAAGGATATAAATAAAGCAATGAATTTTGGGGAGATCTTCAAACTCCTTTTAATTATCATCTTCGGAAGTATCTTCACGTACCTGTATAGACACTTAGTAAACAAATTCAATAACAAATAAATATTCACCAAAATAAGTTAAAGAAATACATATATTGTATGTAAATATAAGAAAATATAATTTTATTATAGTATGGGCTCAGATATGTAGTTGTACTAAGTTTTAGATACGCCATGGCTGCGAAACATCGGTTGGCCACCCGAGATCACCTCGCCAAGATACGGATCATAAAACTTTTTATTTTTGTCTTTGTAATATTACAATTTCGTCATCGCCCAAACTTATTTTCTCGCTACGTATGTAGATATGTATCCGTCTTTTTATTGTGGAGGCCTCAAAAATCGACGGGAGTTTTTTCATTGGCTATGTAATGTAGTATCTTGTTCATTATCAGTTTAATAACATCCGAAAAGCATTAAAAAGGACAAAAATGCCCACCCAAAACAGTCCAAAATTGCAACACAGTGATAGAGCAAAACAGGACCGTCAAAAAATTGACAAAGTCATTAGCAAGACATAATCAAGACAAGAATCAGTCCAAACATTAAGACCAGTAACAAAATAGAGCAACAGCTAGCAAAAACAACCATAAATGGAGCCCCAAAACAGTGATGTTCGTCGGAGAAGACCAATGACTCGCCGGAAAATCCAAGGTCACCGAAAAAATGTTAAAAAAAATCAGTCAAGCACATGATAATAGCGTTGAAACATAACAACAAGCAAAAGGTCTGAGTCAAAGCTCCGGCAAAGTCAGCAATGTCATCAAAAATGGTGTGAGAACACCATAAAATGCGAGTTATGGACAGATCTATACAAACATACACAATAACATATTATCTCAACAAAATCCAGTCAGTCGGAGGTGTTTTTCTCCGGTCAGATCTGAGAGATCCGGCCAAGGAGAAGAAAAGGTGGGGATTGTGGAGTTGAGGGAGCTTTCCGGCCGTGTGGTGGTGGCTCGCCGGTCATCACCTCCGGCGAGGCAGCGGCATAAAGGGTAGAGCGGGGAGAGAGAGAGCAGGCGTTGGTGGCGGTGGCTGCTCAGCAGCTCGCCGGTCATCACCTCCGGCGAGCCAGCAACGAAAAAAGGGGGTTGGGGAGAGAGCAACGAGAGAGAGAGAATTTGGGGTAAGAGGCAGTGACGTGAGAGAGAAAAGAAAAATCTGAAAATTGTTGTGTGTGTAGTGTGTGTGTGTGTATATTTTTGTCCCCCAAAATAAAAGACTAACCCCCTCCCCTTTTATAATATAAAATTAAACCCCCCTTTGTCCAAAAAATAAAAGACTAATCCTTTTTATTTTTTAGTTATTATCCGATAGATTATTTACTCTATTAACCAATGTATAAAGTTTATTAACCGATGGACGATAGCCCTATTCAGTCATGTCAAATGTCACCTTTATTAAAGGTGACAAGACCTTGACTTGACCCAACCTATTAACCAATGCACAAGGTTATTAACTAGAGGACGATAGCCGTATTCAGTCATGTCAAATGTCACCTTTATTAAAGGTGACAAGACCTTGACTTGACTGATTCGTTGCTCTGCGTATTAGAATTAATTTCTCCGACTTCTTGTGCTTGCGGAATGTATTAGAGAATATAAATAATGTACAAAAATGCGTGTATTGGTATGTGATTAAAAATAAAATAAAATGTAATGTGTTTTAAATAATTGAAATTATAGTATTTGTATTGTGTACGTGTGCGGATGACTGTAAAAAATATTGCGTTTATCAAAATTGTATAATGACAATAAATTGATAAAATCCTAATATTTACAAAATAAAGGATAATTATCAATAAATTGTGAGAAATAAAAATATATCAATAAATTGATAAAACTCCTAAAATAAAGATGATTATCAATAAATTATTATATTTCATGAAAAATGTGTAAAAAATATATTTTGTGCTCTTTAACGATCAGGAAACTTGAAGACGTTAATTTTAAGCACGGAGAGCCAAAATTGGGTGTCAACACGAGGCCAAGGATCGATTGTGGGATATGACATGGCTGAGAGATACCTTGGTAGATGAGGAGGTCAGCAGTCAGGTCTACTGGCCCAGCGCTGAGGGCATCACCAGTGTTGACAATCAATTTTGACTCGCCGTGCTTAAAATTAACATCTTCAGGCCTCCTGATTGTAAAAGAACACAAAATATAATTTTTACACATTTTCTTAAAATATAACAATTTATTGATAATCATCCCCGTTTTAGGAGTTTTGTCAATTTATTGATGTATTTTTACTTTTTGTAATTCATTGACAATTATTCTTAATTTCGTAAATATTAAGAGTTTTATTAATTTATTATCACATTTTTACTTTCTTACAATTTATTGATAATTATCTTTAATTTTATAAATATTAGGATTTTTTATCAATTTATTGTCATTATATAATTTTAATAATTACAATATTTTTTACAGTAGTCCTCACACGTACACAATACAAATACTATAATTTCAATTATTTAAAACACATTATATTTTTAATATATTTTTGTAATCACATACCAACACACATATTTTCGTGCATTACTTATATTTTTTTAATACATTCCGCAAATGCAAGAGGTCGGAGCAATTAATTCTAATACGCAGAGCAACAAATCAGTTAAGTCAATGTCTTATTACCTTTAATAAATGTGACATTTGACATACTAGGTACGGCCTCTATTCATTGGTTAATGAGCTTTATACATTAGTTAATAAGATGAAAAATTCATTGAGTAATAACTAGAGGATAAAGGGGTGAGATTTACTAACTTTTGGATAAAAAAGGGGGTCAATTTGTATTATAAATTAAGAGGGAGGGCCTGTATTTTTCATCTCTGAATTCTCATACATCTTCTACACATTTACACTTACACTTGCCCTTGCCTTCATACACACACACAAGTATTTTTTCAGAATTTCATCTACTCTCCCTCTCACTTTTCTCTCTTTCTCAAGCTCCATTTCTCTCTTGCTCTCTCTCATTGCCGCCGTCGGAGTTGATCACCGGACGGTCGGAGACGATGAGCCACCACCACCCCGCTGCTCATCCTCTTTTCTCCATTAATTGAAGACTCTCATACCAGCCTGAAAGTGTGTCTAGATCTAACTAGCTTTGATTTTTTCGATAAATTTTTGACCGAATTTGTGATTTCTTCTTTGGTTCCTTGTGTGTTATGGTGTTTCTACGGCGAAAGCCGTTGAAGCAACACCAGAGGAACACCACTATGTCCTCCCTTTCATCATTATTAAACCCACCAGAGAATTTCCCAATAATCTGGATTTTTCATAGATTTATGTATTTATATGTCTGTTTTCTGAAATTTGAACAAATATTTACATTTTTGATTCTTATTGGTGTCCGGATTTATGTCTTTTACGCATTGCTCCAGTGTTTGCACCATCGAAGCAACGTTGTGCTCCACTTCACCCCTATTTTGCTATGCTCCATTTTTTGTTTGCAGGACCGGAAGAAATAAAAATTCTGACAAAACTCCATGGATTTCGACGAACTGGGTTGTTTGATATTATGTTTATTTTGTATAGATCTGGTCGAAAATTGCATTTCTTTTGATTATTTTGGCTGCTGTTGCTTCCATTTTTGGGAAATATTTTGCTCCATTAAATTATTTTTTGGACAAACCCTACGCTACTACTGCTCTAATTTTTGGGTTGACCACTTTGCCCTCTTATTTGTTTTACACTGATAACGAACAGATACTACATACCTTGGCTAATGAAAAAACTCCCGTCGATTTTTGAGACCTCCAAAATAAAAAGACGGATACATATATACATACGTAGTGGAAAATAAATTTTGGGCGATGACAAAATTTTAATATTACGAGAACGAAATAAAAAGTTTTATGATTCGTATCTTGGTGAGGCGATCTCAGATGGCCAATTGATGCTTCACAGTCATGGCGTATCTAAAACTTAATACAATTACATATCTGAGCTCACACTATAATAATATTCTATTTTCTTATATTTACATACATACACGTATTTCTTTAACTCATTTTGATAAATATTTATTTATTATTGACATTTTCACTAAGTGTTTATACATATACGTGAAGATGCTTTCCGAATACGATAATTAAAAGGAGTTTGAAGATCTCCCCAAAATTCGTTGCTTTTATTTATATTCTTATAATTATACAAAAGATAAAGTATAGTAAAAACTTTACTTTCGGGGCTTTGGGGGATGTGTCCTTTTATTTACTTATTCATGATTACTTGTATAGGCAAAACTTAGGCCATAAATACTTTACAAATAAATTAGTTTAACTTAGGTAAATAATTCACATTTTACCTTACACAGATATTAGGACGTCTTCTTTTTTTTAAATCGTCCTTCTAATTATTTTTACTTAAACTTTACAAATGGTTCTTTGCATATTCTTTTAAAAATTAATATTCTCTTCTCATTCTTAAATTCATTTTTTCTTGCAAAAGTGAAATAATATTTACATAATGAAAAACACAAGTCAATCAATATAATCATTGTACAATCTTTTCGATATATTTTCTTTACATTATACATATTTTTACACATCTTTTACATTCCTTACTCAATGTATTTATCCTTACACTATTTGTACTTAGACATATATTACTTACACATTTTTCTTATACATATATTTCGTAGTAGTATCTATTATTTTATATTAACATATTTACATATTAACAATATACATTTTTTTACGCTCTTTTATATACTTTCTTATATATAAATTTTCATACATACTAAATTTTCTCATATATATAAAAATACATTTTTACACTCTTATGCACATATTTTAAAATTATTCTTTGCACATGTATATATATTTTTTACTGTTCATATTTATACTTTTCAAAAAATGATTTTTTACCTCCTTTCTCTTTTAAAAATTAAGTTTAGTCGGGTACCACCGTTGTGGATTTTGAAGGATGCCAAACACCTTTCCTTCAGAATAAATTGAACCCTTACCTAGAATCTTAAATGGTTTTCGCAGATTAAAATGCTAGTCATACATATCAATAATCAAAATAAATTTTCTTATTTTTCTTAAAAATTAGGTGGCAACTCTGTACATAATTAAACTCTTTTAGAGTGCATAAATTGTGCTTTAGCTAACCTGGGTAAAAATAAGACATGACAGAATGATGACTCTGCTGGGGATCAACCAGGTTCTAACCATGATAGACTCAATTTTTAAATTGAGGGAGGTATTTCTATTCACATTTTCATATATTGATTATTTAATTCTTTGATTATTTTTTTGTACACTGTGAATTGTATATGCTATTTGTATTGTACACATAATATTTTTTTTGGTCTTTGCTTGCACATAAATTCTTTATATTATTTTTATTCATTATTACTTCGTACTATAAATATGTATTCAAAATACTTTTACACATTATTTATTTAATTATCACCTCATTTTTATCGAGTCTTGGCCGTACACTATCACACACTGTGGTTCACGTGTCACACTCCTCCAAAACTTCTTTGGATTCCTTAGTTTCAGATTCGGCGTGTTCAGATTATTATGCGTCTTCTCACAATTGTCTGAATATTCTTTATCAACTTAGGTAAATCTACTTTTAGAATCCTTAGGCCGTCGTACATATGATTGTCACTTCAGTCGAATGAATTTCTATTCTTTATATATTATATAATTTTTGTTTGATACCTGCTCTTTGTCTATTACATGTTCTGCATTTTTATATTTTTTGTGCACATTTTTTTTAGTTATACATATATATACATTACACGTTATCTTTATCCTCATCCATTTTGTGTGACAATTTTGATTAACTTGGGTTGAGCCTGAGACGTTTTCAATCTCTCACATTCGTTCTCGAAGACCATCCTTCACAATTTATCGTTCTTTCTTATACCTATTGTCAATCTTTATGATCACTTTTTTGGACTTCATCATTTTTTTCAAGAAATTATCAATACAACCTTGTATATTTTTCTCATCTTTATACAAAACCTTTTTCTTGTCCAAACTTTCACTCATCGCTTTATTTTTTTCCAATACAATCACTCAAAGTAATTATACAAATCACATACAATTATGTGTCCGTTCAAACTATATTTTGACCTGATTCTTATCCTGGCAAGATACGTAGGCAACCCTATATAAGGGTTCGGTCTTCCATTGATTCAAAATAATTTCTTAAAATTTTTAAAATCTGGGGCAAATTTTTTGAAACAGGTCAAATACGCTCTCTAAAGTTCTACTAAAAGCGCAAATCAACAATTCTCTCAAATCTAAATCTCTCTGACATCAGTGTTAATAATGGCCTTACATTCAAACCTTCACTCGACTTTGATCCCAGAACATAGGGCATACGTTTTTTTTCTCCCGAGCGTTGTAGATTATGAAATATGGCATTTTGACCTTCACTTTCAAGAGTCCAACACTCCCCCAATCATTCAATTCTTTCGACAACAGCGAAATAAATATCAAATCTTTGCCAAGCTTCTCTTTCTTAGTAATCTTTTCAGCGTGCTAGAGTAGTGACAAAACTTTGTCTATATTTTCACATCCATTATCTTAATTGCCTAATTAGAGTAATTTCAAAGCTCATTGTCTGCAATCGGTCTCTTTTCAACCGTCTGTCACACCATTCTTCAAGAACAACTACCAGTTCATGACAATCATACATATCATATCCACAGGTTCATTCCAAATTATGTCCTGACCTGATTTTGATCTTGATTCATCTTGGTGAGATACGTAGACAACTCTACATAAGGGTTCAATCTTTCTGTTGTTCTAAAATGATTTTTCTAGGACTACAAATTGGGGAAAATATTTTGGAATAGTTCAATGACGCTCTCAACCGCTCAAAAAATAATCAAAAGCGTCAACCAATTCTCTCAAGTCCAAAATTCAAGAATATCAATGTCACTCTTACCATAATCTCCATTCGACTTTAGTCTCAAAATCTGAAGACCTAAGTCTCTCTTCAAACCTCCCAAATGTTGTAGGACATGGAACTATGGTGAATCACTTTCGCTCTTCAAATCTAAGGGTTCAACATAAGTTGACTTGTTTTCTTAGCAGACGCACCTATTAAAGGATATCAAGCAATAAAAGGCAAGAAGTTGAGTCTCAAGTCCTTAGACGTGAACACCCCCTCCTTAAACTAAGAAGTTTTCTTTGAATATAGGAGGAATAACGTCATCCCTAAAACCCATGGGAGAATCACACTAATCTCCGATTTCAAATCGGATGCATCACTTGGCTGCATGGCCTAACTCTAATCCCTCTTATTCTTATGATCGGAGAGAAACTTTAACACTGTTATTTGATTCTTGCAGGTTAAATGATCCCTGAACTTCACATGATATAACATCTGACCTCGGACTTTTTGAGGCATCAATATTCAGTGGGATAGATAAATCAAGGGAGTTTTTGACCATGTTATTACATTATTATTATTTTCATGACTTTCTACTTTCACTCCTTTCTTATTTTTTTTACAGGAGAACCGTCCCCACTTAATCAGGGACAGAAACACTAATAAGTTCCCTCGCAAACAATCGAGAGGCCACACCATATCATCTCCAACAACAATTGGAGATGATCACAATAATGAACGACCCCCATAAATAATTAGGAGATCGCAATAATAATCATTCCACAAATGGTCGTGAGGCACTCTCTCATCGAAGATATCGTCAACACTCAACATACGAGGCATCACTCTGAGTTTGTCTATATCCTTACATTAATTTTTATACACATTTTATATTCAGTAAATATCTTAATTTTTTATCTTACATTTCTTCTAGAGGTGATTTTTTCTCACACATACATTTGCTACCATATCTTCACGAACTACGCACACCTGATTCTCATCTTGATGAGATACGTAAGTAGTCCTTTTTGGGTTCGGTATTTCTTATTAGAAAAAAATAGTTTGTACATACATTTTAGTTCACATATTCATGAACTAAGCATACCTGATTATCATCCCAATGAGATACGTAGGCAGTCCTTCTTGGATTCGATATTCCTTTACAAAAGAGACAAAAAAAATAGTTTATTTTCTTATTTCACATCATATACTCCATCTTCATGAATTACGCATACTTGATTCTCATCTCAATGAGATACGTAGGCAGTCCTTCTTGGATTTGGTATTCCTTTACAAAAAAAAGAGTTTATTTTCTTACCTTACATCTTATACCCTATCCTTCTGAATTACACAAACCTGATTCTTATTTATACAAGATATGTAGGCAACCCTCATAAGGGTTCGATTCTATTTTTCAAAAAAAGAAGAAGAAGGAAACATCAAAGTTTTGACTTGGTTGGTACCAACATAGTTATAAGTGTGCATGAGAAAGAAACAAATGGTATGATGGAGAGGATCAATTTTGTAGTAAACCATATATTCTTTTGGTACCTCTTAATCGCACCTTAGTGACACTCAAAAAATTCTCTTGCATGCATCTAAGACAAGAACAAAACTGACCCTAATGTTTCATGTGTACTGTGTGGCGAGCATTAGATTGACTCATTGCATTGCATTGTTGTTCTAGAATTTGGCCTAAATATTTATTGAGACAAAATCCTGAGTTACACTTGATTTGGGAAAGGATCGTAGCCCTTCTTTAATCCGATTGTGTCTTTCAAAAACCTACCAAATGACATTATCCCTAGCATTCCCCCTTTAAGCCTAAAGTCTTTTTCTTTGAACAACCACATCTTAGCCTATACCTTTTTGAGTGCTTACATGCACTACCCTCTCTTGGCCCGACCTCCCTGAGCGCACTAAAAATGTGTAAATTATGGACAAAAATTCAAGATCGAAGATGCCAAAGACAAAAAATACAAAGTCCCAAAGAAATAAAGATGAAAATACGACATTAAGAAAGGAGTAAAATCTCCTACAAATCAAGATATGGAGAAATTTCGAAAGAAAAAAAAATGAATGAAAAATAGTCCAACAGAAGTGGAGAAATTTCAAAAAAAAAAAGAAAAAAAAGGAAGAACTCTAGAAGGGAAGAAAAGACTCCAACAACGAAAAGAAGTCGATACAAATTCAAAAGAAAGGGACTCCAAAACAAAGAAGATCAAGCGTCCAAATTCAACAAATGTCGAAGCACAAATACAGTGCATGCTCAAGGGAGGATTATTCACTTTTATCTCAAATAATATTCTTTCCGTCCCCAAGCCTACATTTCAAGCTAATAAAAAGCCCTACATCATCCTCTTTCAAGTGTTCTCACATTAGTGGATACTTACATGAAGGCCAAGTGTCACGACCTGATTTCTCAGGTCATGATGGCACATATGACCCCCCAGTAGGCGAACCAATTCTCGTAGCCCAAAATGGTTAGTAATGGGCTACTACCTAACCAAAAAGCATAATAAGCAGAAATAAGTGGAAGCATAATGTAAAGGTAGACAAAGAGGAAGCAAAACCTGAATATATACATAAAGATACTAAACCAATCCCAAGACTTGGTATCGATAGTACAGAAGCTTCTAATAGAATACAAGTGCTAGAAGTAATAAAATACAATATAAATCTGTCTCCAAAAGTACAAGGAGTATCAATACAAAAGATAAGATGTAGACAAGCCCTGACCGTCAGGCGCTCACCCTAGTCTCGAATGTTCAAAAGATGCACGAGTCTCCAACGTTATCAACAGAGAAAACTCAACTAATATCTGCACCAAAAAGTGCAGAAGTGTAGTATGATCACCAAGACAATGGGTACTCAGTAGGCATCATCGGCCGACTGAGCGCATATAAGATATAAAAATAGTAATAAGCAGAATACAAGAAAGAGATCACGAAAGCAAGGAAGAAGAACAAGGAACTAGCACAAAATGCAATCAACCAAGAGCTACAAGTATACATGCTAGCACAAACATATACACAACAAAGAAACACAGGTGTAAATAAGAAGAACACACCTGGAATTCTTACAACAATAGTATATAAAAAGAGAATTTAAAGAGATGGGAGGTATATCGGTAACCTCAAAATAACGAGCAAGAAAGAAAGCAAACCAACAAATCGAACTATAAATCACATACTAATAGAAACAAGCCTAAGATATCAAATACAAAGGTAAAATAGCCGTAAACCACTCACAAGTCAAGCCTAAGATGAAATAACAAACCCAAGAGTATCCAAACCGCCACTCAACTAGGACAAAATAGGAATCAAAACCCCATAATCGCTAAGAAAGCTACGAAACTGGAATCTCAAAAAGATGAGGCCCACTAGCCCCTTCATAAGCTCAGTCCCAAGGGCGGTATCTCAACAGGCTAAAAACTGCTAATCCACCAGAACCGTAAGCCACAACAAGCTCTAAATAAAGCCAAGAGTAAATATAATCTACCTACAGTCCCAATGGCCGCCCATACAATCGAGGAACACAATCAAGTGAAAACAAATCCTCCGGCCGCCCATACAACCCGAGCGTACACTGAACACACAACAAACAAGGGTGGAATCCGAGTGAAATATGCATGATGATGATAATGATGGAACCAGTAATAGTAACTCTGTATACACTTCCCCCAGCATGCCCGGCGCGCCGGCAGGAGGACCCATGGTGGGACGTGCCCACTATACCTCATCCTACGCCGTATACCACTCCTCCGGCACACTTGGCTCCTAGCCAGGTCCTAGAACGGCAGGGCCCATAGAGGTCCCTGACCACATACAGTAACAAATACAAAATCTCAAAAAACTAGAGCCTCAAAGTACGTGCCTGGAATTGAACCAGGTCTAAAACAGTAGTAGTAATCTCAAAGGGTGCCCGAAGTATACTCAGGTCTAAATCAGTGATAAAAGTCTCAATAACCCTCTCAAAGGGTGCCCAGAGCGTATCCAGGTCTAAATCCATTAGAAATCAGGTCTAGTGCTCCGCCCAGCAGAGCCTAGTATCAGTAGAAATCAAGTGTAGTACTCCGCCCAACAAAGCCTAGTATCAGTAGAAAAATCAAGTGAGAAATCATCCAAAATCACATGTCATCATTAGGTTATACCAAAAATGGGCCCCCGGGGACATGCAAGTTTAGGAAAACCCATCTATAGTGGCTCGCAGCCAAAATCGAAGCAGCGAAAACCTTTTTCATGGATGATAAGCTCGCACACAAATATAAATTAGCCCAGCGGCTCACAAACATTTCCTATCAGCCCTGCACAGGCCCAGCAGCTACTCAACAGACATAACCAGCCTAAAAGGATATCTCTATGTCTGGTACATCATGGACATTCCCAAATAACCCCCCATCTATATTCCAGAGTCAATACAAGGCCACACAGGACAACAAGGGTAATATATAATATTACGCCAATACTACAAACAACGTATGAAATAAATGGATAGAAAAAGGGCGGACAAGGTCTGGGGTACCAACCTATAACAACCCACCCAAGGATGCTAATTAATGTAGTTATAGCTTATATACGCAGAGTCTAGGTAGGGAAAGCCATAACCTACCTGTCGTCTGATGAATAGCTGCGGGGACGGCGTCACCTAGGCTCGAACTACTCTGAGAAACTCCAAATCACGAAACCACTATCAATACAATAATCTTGGTGTCAAAACAAGACTAACGATACCCATAATTCCATAAACATAACCGGGTCGAAATCTGAGTCACAAACGGGCCTATGGGCCTCGCAACTTGAAATCGGAAACAAAAAAAAAATACAGGGGTTCCTTACCATCCCGGGAGCACATGCTTAAAAATTGAGCGGAAACGGATAAAAATTGGGGCTCAAAACAGCCCGCTCAAGTCAAGAATTAAGGATGGAATTTCAAGAATTCATACCAAAAATTAATCAAAGAGACTTACCACCATGAGAAGACGAGCTAAGGAAGAGAGAACTCCGAATCCTTGATCATGCAAGGCTCAAGGGGGTAGATTCTACAAGGAATTCCAAGCTTTAAGAACCAACAACAATGGTGGATTTTTAAGAAAACAAGAGAAGAAAAGGGTCGGGGAAGAAGATTTACCAATCATCGAGGAACCACGGATTATCGAAGAATAACGATTTTCCGAAGCTAGGAAATGGTTTGGAGCAGTTTAGGGAGTGTTTTTGGTGTTTTAGAGTTGAGGGAATGAAGAACAATGGCTAAAAAATCGTTGGGCTCAGCTTAAATAGTTGCTGAAAATTACTCTTCGCGAACGCGGCCAAGGCGTCGCCTTCGCGAAGAGCAAAAAGTGTGGCTGGAAAAATGCCCTTCGCGAATGCGGCCAAGTCCCACGAACGCGAAGAACAAAGTTAGGGAGGCTGGAAAATGGCCTTCACGAACGCGGCCAGCCCTCCGCGAATGCGAAGAGGAAAAAGTGCTATGACAGCAACCAACTGTTCAAGGGCTGATTTTCACACTTTGGGTCCCCGGGAACGCATCCGGGGTCTCGCGAACACAAATGACCAGCGCTATTCGACTAGAAACGGCGTTCCAGATCCAATGGAATTGATGAAAATCCCATCGGAGGTCGATTTAATAAAAAGTAGGCCCCACGCCCAAAATCAACCTTTAGCCAACTATTTCCAAAACGGAACTCAATGGCCGAAAAATAAGTCCGGAAGCCTCAGGACTCAAACCAATGGTCCCCCTAGCCTAAAATCGACATTCCAGAGCTAACGACGCTGACGGAATTTTCATCCGAGGTCGTCTTCTCCTAATGTTGACCAAAGTCAACCAAACAAGCCAACTGGCCTAAGAACACAAAATGAGAGAGAATTCCAAGTTGAAAAGCTCTCGGATCCCGACCAAAGGTCTTCCTAGACCAAAGTCCATGCTCCGGAGCTAATGGAACTGTCAAAATTTGGTTCCGAGTATATTCACCAAGGATGTTGACTGAAGCCAACAATTTCCAAAGGCTTAATGCTGTAAAATCACGAATGGGCAAAAAGACCAATCAGGTGGCCCGGGCGCTGAACTACCGGTCTGAGCAAGCCATAAATGACTTTGGGCTGCTACAGGAAAGCTCTAACGGTACAAGAAAGATGAAAATGCATAAATGAACGAAAGGGTCATTATATCATCCACTACTAAAAGACTTTCATCCCCAAAAGTCAAGAAAGAAGTGAAAGACTAGAGATTAAAAGAACAGCGGATACAAAGCCTGCACTACTCTCTCGGACAACCCGGGTGGCCTCCTCGACTGGACGACACCCAACAGAGAAGAACCAAATAAAGCAACCAAGCCTAAACTTCTTACTAGCCAAGCTAGATTCCAAGCACAAACTCTAAAACTGCAAAGATCTGCCAACCCAAACTGAACCTCGAGAATCTCAACCGGTAAGCACCGACACAACACCGAACCCAGAGAAGCAAGACGATCAGCACACAGAACTCGAACCTTCGGAAACACAACCAAATTTACCAAAAGAGCCTTCAACCCAAAACTCCAACTTATGAACCCGTTGATCCGCAAATCTCTTTTATTCTAAACTAACTCCTTTTGTACCATAATCATGAAACTTCATATAATCCAAACACTCAAGCCACTCACGAAACATCAACTGACACACCGGAGATCTAAAGTTCCCGCTTATATTCTACCACGTACGAATCCACCCTTTATACTCAAGTTCTTTCCAAGCCAAGTTATAGCCTATTAACCTTTGCCATCCAAGATAACAACCCATAGCATATCACCAAAGACTGGAGTTACCTAGCCCGACTGGCCACTAACTATCGAACAAACACTTTTGCTAACATCAACTCGATAACAGAAAGCAACTGAACAACCCATCTGAACCCGACTGAAGTCCGCACACCAAATTAGGAAAGGCATGTATGAATACCTTGTGTTGACGGAGAGCTTTCAAACTATAGAATGAAACCAACCTCGCTGAATCAGACCAAATCTAAATCAATGGGAAGAGAAGGAACCAAGGCAACCTGCCCGACAGACCCAAACCCAAAACCAAGCCTCTGCAAGAAGTGTGGCAAGCCTACCACGAAGCTCGAAATCACCAGCTAAGCTCTAAACTCTGAGAATACCGTTGTAACTCCAAATACTCGAACACCATTCTGATTTGAAGTCGTCTTACAAATCTAACCTCGAGAAGAAGTCCACCATGCCAGGAATATCAAGTCAAAACACCTCGAAGGCAAAGGAAAAAGGGGCCTGGGGTTCAAAGTTGCCATCTAGCCATAGAAATTTGCATACAACTTCAACTCACCCCTTTGGCTCGAATCAACTGCTCTACTGCATCTGCACACAACCAACCATTTCAAAGCATATATTATACCGGACTTCCATCCCATACTGGACGAGTCTAACCACAGTGGAACCTCATATAAAAGACAACCCCATAAGACCCAACCAAAGTAGCATTTCAAAGCCCGACAATGAAGGCAACGATCAATCTTAAAATATCATTAGAACTTCTAATAGCCTCGCTAAAACATATAGCACACAACACTGCTGAATTCTGAACTCACACTGCTGAGTCTATCTAACCATGGTAAAAGAAACCTCATGCTATCTAGAAAACTGCCAAAATCTGGAATGTCCAGTCTAACTCCAAGGTTAGCTAAGAACTAGGTGTCCAAGGCCAACTATCACTGAACAATTGGAATGGGGAAGCTAAGTTGTCTGAACTTACTGACTTCCAACCCAAGAAGCTACAACCGAGAAGAACTGACCATGAACCATCCGGAGTAGTTTGCCAACCCACGATTCTGAAACTCAACCTCAATTGCTGATCAATGCCTCTGTCGAAACCCATATGTAGACTCATCCACCATCAAAGAACACTAATAGAGCTGGAGCCAACTACGCCATGAATACACAATTTTCCCAATCCGTAGATCCTACTGAACCCCAAACCGATCGAAGGAAAAGCCTCTGCAATCTATAGATGGTCGAATTAAGTCACCAATGCACAACCCAAAGCCAATCTTTGTTGTCACCTCAGTCAACTACTGAAGCACACCAGCATGAACAAAGAGTTATCTCCCTCTCTTTTCCAACTAACAAACCCTTCCTTAGCGCATACTGAACCTTACAAACTTCTTCTCGAATAAAATCCGAAGCCAAACTCAAACACAATGCCAAAATCAAAAGCTCATCCAACTGGAACCGAGCAGACAATTAAACTACCCAACCTGACAAGAAATTGAGGAAGACTATGAGAGAAACCTATAGACCTGCCAACCTCCTAAACCAACCAAAAAAAAGAGGGTCGATTCTAATCACTCGAAAAACCAAACCAATCTATGCACTCTAGCATAACCAACATCTCCCAACTGAAGACAAGGTCTCAACTCCGGCACAACTACCGGTAACACCAAACCAAAACAAGAACCTCTAGCCACACTAAATAACATCCTAGGCAACAACCATCTAGGACCGCTCAACAGAGAAGACTCAATCACAATCCTAGAGCCACAGAGAAATAGGAAACAAACCCAACCAGAAATGGACTAACAAGAACTACCCATGAGCTATAACACCGGATAAACACCTATCAAGGATAACTTACCCCCATCCACTACTAAGGAATAAACTACCACGAAAACAATGCATAAAAGTTACAATCTGGAAATCAAATGACTAAACAAGTAGCAGGTAGGCATATAAGCAAATAAGCGGCAAAAGGGATAGAATTGCAATGCAAGAAGGACTATCACAAGCCTAACCTGGAGAAACGGTATCAGGAACCTCTACCTTGGGCCCACCAAGAGAAGCATCGGACTGACGGTGTATGACACTATCCAGAGTAGTCAAAGCTGAAGGCTCAACCATCCCTCGCCGAGGATAATCTCTAGAATAATAACCATTCACCCCACAAGTGTAGCAACTGAAAGAAGCCCTACTCCGATGCACAGTCCCTGTTGGCTCTGGACGGATACCTGAACCATCATAGCCCTGCTAGCTGTCTTGACCCTGCTGACTATAAAGTGGGACTATGGGTCAATCTCTAACCAAATGCCCACGCTCCCTACACCGATAATAAACTTTACCAAGTGGAATATGACGGGATGATCTTACAAGACCTGACTGGCCACCACGGCCTGCACACTCTGAAGGCAAATACCAAAGAATATGATTTGTACCCTACCCACTCTGTTCAACATTACCTACACAACCATTCTCTGGAACCCATGGAGCAACTGAAACTGGCCGGGTAGATAAGAAGCAATAGAACCTATCTCTGGTGGAGAATCCCCTACCTCGAGTCTGAAAACCTTGAGAACTATCCTGGCGATGAAGTTTCCTAGCACTACCTCCATAAGCCTCACGGCATAAACCCTCGATAGCTCAAGTATGATCCACTACCTGAAAGAAGGTAGTCCCAACCGTAACCAAATGCTCGGTCGCCAGACAGAATGGTGAAATCAAATCTCCAACAAAGGTCTGAACCCTATCAAACTCTGAAGGTATATCCCTAGCAGTATCCCTAATCATGTTATGAAATCTCGCCTCATACTCTAATACCGACAAACAACCCTGCTGAAGAATTGGTAGCTCAACCCTAGCTGAAGCACTGCTCATAGAATCGGGTAGTGAAACACCCACCGGAGGACTCAGAGTCCTAGCCACGTTGTCTTGAAGAACTGGGGTAGCTGTGAATCCAATTGGAGGCTGGGCTGGTCCCACACCCCTATCTGATGTGTTAGACTCTCGCTCTGAAGTCCTGGCGCTGATGAAAGTACTAAACCAACAGGCACAGAAGCCTCGACATCACCCGCTGTCGAACTCATCTTAGGCATCCTGAGAAGGAATGAAACAACCGAAGTTTAGAAGTCAATAGAGCCAGGAATGCACAATAAGGAGCCAAGAAGATGAAACTTTTCCTAACAATGCCCGGTAGCCTCCCACATATAGGATACAAATGTCATCGTACCGATCCATGAGACTATACATAGACACTTGCCTTTGTACCACGACATCGGTGAACCTAGAACTCTTATTCCAAGCTGTCACGACCCAATTTCTCAGGTCATGATGACACCTACGACCCTCCAGTAGGCGAACCAATTCCCGTAGCCCAGAATGGTTCGTAATGGGCTACTTCCTAACCTAAAAGCACAATAAGCAGAAATAAGCGAAAGCAAAATGTAAAGGTAGACAAAGCGAAAGAAAAACCCAATATACATAAAGATACTAAACCAATCCCAAGACTTAGTATCAATAGTACAGAAGCTTCTAATACAATACAAGTGCTAAAAGTAACAAAATACAATATAAATATGTCTCAGAAAGTACATGGACTATCAGTACAAAAGATGAGATATAGACAAGCTCCGACCGTCAGGCGCTCACACTAATCTCGAATGTCCAAAAGCTGTACGAGTGTCCAATGCGATCAACGGTGAAAACTCAACTAATATCTGTACCAAAAATTGTAGAAGTGTAGTATGAGCACCAAGACAACGGGTACTCAGTAGGCGTCATCGGCCGACTGAGCGCATATAAGATATTAAAATAGTAATAAGCAGAATACAAGAAAGCGGTCATGGAAGCAAGGAAGAAGCATAAGGAACTAGCACAAGAAGAAATCAAGAGCTACAAGTATACATGCTAGCACAAACATATACACAATACATAAACACAGGTGTAAGGAAGAAGAACACACCTGGAATCCTTGCAACAATAGTATATAAAAAGAGAATTCAAAAAGATGGGCGGTATACAGGTAACCTCAAAATAACGAGCAAGAAAGAAAGCAAACCAACAAATCAAACTAGAAAAATCACATACTAATAGAAACAAGCCTAAGATATCAAATGCCAAGGTAAAATAGCCGTAAACCACTCACAAGTCAGGCCTAAGATGAAATAACTAACCCAAGAGTATCCAAACTGCCACTCAACCAGGATAAAACAGGAATCAAAACCCCATAATCGCTCAGAAAGCTACAAAACCGAAATCTTAAAAAGATGGGGCCCACTAGCCCCTCAATAAGCTCAGTCCTAAGGGCGGTGCCTCAACAGGTTAAAAACTGCTAATCCACTAGAATCGTAAGTCACAACAAGCTCTAAATAAAGGCAAGAGTAAATATAATCTACCTACAGTCCCAACGGCCGCCCATACAACCGAGGAACACAATAAAGTGAAAACAATCCCTCCATCCACCCATACAACCGGAGCATACACTGAACACACAACAAACAAGGGTGGAATCTGAGTGAAACAATCATGATGATGATAATGATGGAACCGATAATAGTAACTCTGTATGCACCTCCCCCAGCATGCTCGGCGCATCGGCAGGAGGATCCATGGTGGGACGTGCCTGCTATACCTCATTCTACACTATATGCCCCTCCTCCAGCACACTTGGCTCCTAGCCAGGTCCTGGAGTAACAGGTCCCATGGAGGTCCCTGACCACATACAGTAATGAACGCGAAATCTCAGAGAACTAGAGCCTCGAAGTACGTACTTGGAATTGAATCGAGTCTAAAATAGTAGTAGTTATCTCAAAGACCCTCTCAAATGGTGACCGAAGTATACTCGAACCTAAATCAGTGATAAAAGTCTCAAAAACCCTCTCAAAGGGTGCCAAAGCGTATCCAGGTCTAAATCCGTTAGGAAATAAGGTCTAGTGCTCTGCCCAGCAGAGCCTAGTATCAATAGAAAATCAAATGTAGTACTCCGCGCAGCAGAGCCTAGTATCAGTAGAAAAATCAAGTGAGATATCATCCAAAATAGCATGTCATCATTAGGTTATACCAAAAAGGGGACCCCGGGGCCATGCAAGTTTAGGAAAACCCATATAGTGGCTTGCAGCCAAAATCGAAGTAAAATATGCAGGGAAAACCTTTTTTCATGAATCATATGCTCGCACACAAATATAAATTAGCCCAGCGGCTCACAAACATTTCCTATAAGCCCTGCACAGGCCCAACAGCTACTCAACATACATAACCAGCCTAAAAAGATATCTCTATGTCCAGGACATCGCGGACATTCCCAAATAACCCCCCATCTATGTTCCAGAGTCAATACAAGGCCACACAAGACTACAAGGGTAATATACAATACTACGCGAATACTACAAACAACGTATGGAATAAATGGACAGAAAAAGGGCGGACAAGGTTTGGGGTACCAACCTATAACAACCCGCTCAAGGATGCTAATTAATGCAGTTATAGCCTATATACGCAGAGTCTAGGTAGGGAAAGCCATAACCTACCTGTCGTCTGAAGAATAGCTGCGGGGATGGCATCACCTAGGCTTGAACTGCTCCGAGAAACTCCAAATCGTGAAACCACTATCAACACAATAATCTAGGTGTCAAAAAAAGACTGACGATACCCATAATGCCATAAACATAATCGGGTCAAAATCTGGGTCACAAATGGGCCCGTGAGCCCCATAACCCAAATCCAGAAATGAAAAACACACATGTGTTCCTTACCATCCCCGGAGCACATGATCAAAAATTGAGCAAAAACGGACAATAATTGGGGCTCAAAACAACCCGCTCAAGTCAAGAATTAAGGATGGAATTTCAAGAATTAATTCCAGAAATTAATCAAAGAGACTTACCACCACGAAAAGACGAGCTAAGGAAGCGAGAACTTTGAATACTTGATCATGCAAGGATCAATGGGGAATATTATACAAGGAATTACAAGCTTTTAGAACCAACAACAATGGTGAATTTTTAAGAAAACAAGAGAAGAAAAGGGTCGGGGAAGAAGACTTACCAATCCTCGAGGAACCACGAATTATAGAAGAACAACGATTTTCCGAAGCTAGGAAATGGGTTGGAGCAGTTTAGGGAGTGTTTTTGGTGTTTTAGAGTTGAGGGAATGAAGAGCAATGGCTAAAAAATCATTGGGGCTCAGCTTAAATAGCTGCTGAAAATTACTCTTCGCGAACGAGGCCAAAGTGTCGCCTTCGCGAAGAGCAAAAAGTGTGGCTGGCCAAATGCCCTTCGCGAACACGGCCTAGGCTCAAGAATGCGAAGAACAAAGTTGGGGCGACTGGAAAATGGCCTTCTCGAACGTGGCCAGACCTCCGCGAATGCGAAGAGCAAAAAGTGCTATGACAGCAACCAGCTATTCAAGGGCAAATTTTCACACTTTGGGTCCCCGGAAACGCATCCGTGGTCCCGCGAATAAAAATGACCAGAAATATTTGACTAGAAACAGCATTCCGGATCCAATGGAATGAACAAAAATCTCATCGGAGGTCGATTTAATGAAAAGTGAGCCCCACATCCAAAATCAACCTTTAGCCAACTATTTTGAAAACGGAACCCAATGGGTGAAAATAAGTCCGGAAGCCTCGGACCCAAACCAATGGTCCCCCTATCCTAAACTCAACATTACAGAGCTAACAACGCTGATGGAATTTTCATCCGAGGTCGTCTTCTCCGAATGTTGACCAAAGTCAACCAAACAAGCCCAACTGGCCTGAAAACACAGAATGAGAGAGACTTCCAAGCTGAAAAGCTCTCGGATCCCGACCAAAGGTCACTCCAGACCAAAGTCCACGCTCCGGAGCTAACAGAACCGTCAGAATTTGATTCCGAGCATGTTCAACAAGGATGTTGACTGAAGTCAATGATTTCCAAAGGCTTAAAGCTCTAAAACCAGGAATGGACAAAAAGACCTTTTGCGCAATGTTATTCTAGGCTTCTGCTATCCCTATCCGTGCTTGTTCCTTTCTTTTGTTCTCCTCTTTTTTGTCCTTTTCTTTTTTCTCTTCTCTTTTTGTTTGTTCTTCTCTCGATTCTAGAATCTTGAATTCTCCCTCTTTACCTGTCCAATTTCTAAAAATTGGTTTAATCAGTCCAGAGATATCAAAAGAAAAAAGACGGGGGCATCAAACTACCGGTCCCAGCAAGCCATAAATGACTTGGGACCGCTACAGGCAAGCTCTAACAGTACAAGAAAGGCAAAAATGCATAAATAACCGAAGGGTCATTACACCAAGCCTATGGTATCACAAATGCATGCATTGAATATCCTTCTGAGTGTGAGTGAACTTTCCAAATATCCTAAAATTAAAATATTCAAATGTGTGAATTAGGACTTTTTTTACGGTGAGGCACGTGAAACATGAGAACACGTATAGTTCGAAATCTTTATTTGAAGCAAGATGAACAAATCTTGTCGACACTTAGATATATTTGAGGTACCACTTGAAACTATAGGAATTAACCGAAGTTGATCTCGATTAGCTGGAAAAGATGGTGAAATTCTTATGCATAAGATTAATTATTCGTACCAAATGAAGTCGAGACAAGATTTTCTTTTCAACATTCTTACAACCAAAAAAGAACTTTCTTCTCTCCCAAGCGCCCACCTCCAAATACGGTCATTTTACTTTACTTTCAAGGCGCCCACCTTCTAATGTGGGTATTTATATTCAATTATATTTTACAGGTGCCCACATCCAAATATGGGCATTTTACTTTTCTGTCAAGGCTCCCACCTTCTAATGCGGGTATTTACAGTCAAGTATATTTTACTGGCGCCCACCTTCTAATGCGGGTATTTACATTTTGTTATATTTTACAGTCGCCCACCTTCAAATGCGGGTATTCATTCAATACTCTGACACACAAATTGGAGTATGCATCAGGATCTGGTATATAACCAAAGATTTCATTTCATTCAAAGTTTCGACACACAAATTGGAGTATGCATCGGGATTTTGACACACAACCCAAGATTTTATTTATTCAAAGCTCCGGCACAAACTGGAGTATGCATCAGAATCTTGACACACATCCTAAGATTTCATTCATTCAAAGCTCTGACACATAAATCGGAGTTTGCATCAGAATCTTGGCACACAACCCAAGATTTCATTCATTCAAAGCTCCAACACACAAACCGGAGTATGCATCAGGATCTTGACACACAATCTAAGATTTCATTTCATTCAATGCTTAGGCTTATAAACTAGAGTATGCATCAGAATCTCGGCAGACATCCGAAAATTCCATTTCATTCAATGCTTCAGCACATAACCCAAAGTTTGCATCATGGTCCTGGCACACAACCCAGGTGTCATGACTCAGACCGCTGTGAGTGGCACCCACCCAATACCTCCTGGGTGAGCGAACAAATGCCGACCCAACACTTAACTGTTTTAGCAGCCTAAAACTAATGCATAAAATAAACTAGCAATAAAAACCTCAAATACCATATCATAAACTGCGGAAACATACTCCCTAGAACCTGAAAGTCATCGTACTAAAACATTCTACCAAAACTTTCTAGAAAATACATGGATGCAACCCCAAATAAGCAAGAGTTTAAGTCTGAAACAAGTGGGCTATAACTAAACAGAAAGAAACCAAGGTAGATCGATCAAAGCATCTCACCCTTGATGTATGAAAGCACTGGGATTACAGGTGAGGTCGCGTGTCAGCCGCTGAAAGATTACCTGTACTCACAAAAGAAAAGCAAGTGCAGAGTCAGTACACAAATACCATGTACTGGTAGGATTATCGGCCAGCTCCAATAAACATAATATGAATAATAAACCGTAACATAGTAAGGTACAGGAAATATGTAGTAAGTCAACAAATAACCAGATATTAAGTCCCTCTCTTAGCTCATTAGCACATGAACCAAATAACAACCATTGACCACACCCAAAACAATAACATATACCCTTTTTCACATAACCCGAACCCACCAAGGATCTCCCTAACATCACCTAAGAGTTAGACATGCAATCCCGGTCTACTCTAAGAGCAACCTCACATTTACATAAAATCACCCGGCCGCTCATGGATCATATGCAAAATTCAGAATTCAAGAATACAACCTGGTCTACTCATGGAACCATCAAAAGAATACAATAATTCAATTAAAACAACCCATACCAGGCGTGGTACCCAAGCCAATCATTATGAATTCCCGTACTAGGCATGGTATTCGAGCCAACCATTAGTATACCCCTACCAAGCATGGTACCCGAGCTAACTGTTCATAATTCCCGTACCAAGCGTGGTACCCGAGCTAACCGAATGTCATAACAAGTCCAAATCAATCACAATCAATGAACAAACATACTTGTAAAACCAACAAGCAAATAAAAGAAGTTCATTGCACAAGACTGATTACCGGACAACTGGACATTCATAATTCATTCCCTAAACATGCAACTCATACACTACTACAAAATAGTAAGTGAACACATAATGCATATTAGAAATCAATAACCATCACCTACCTTGAGATATTCCAAGCTCTACTCAACCAGAGCTTTCCCATTTCCCAAAGTTCTTGCCGGTTCTTGGTCTAAAACAACACATAACAACCAAAATCAATCCTTATGGCCTAATAGTTACCCGGATTATGCAAAAATCCCAAAACCCAGGCCAACCATGATCATCCCACCCTTTTTCTCGGGCTTTCCCACCATTAATTCATCTATTTCTACCATTTTTTGGATACATTTAGAGAATTAAGGTTACATGATCATGATCTAATGAAATTAACAACATCCAAGAACTTTTACACCCTAGAATCCCCTTTTCCCTTGGATATTACCATCCTAGGTCATTCCAAACCTTTCTCCAAGTCCACCCCTAGCATTTCTATAGCGTAGGAAAGATAGTACGGAGTTTGGGGAGTCGAATTCTTACCTTTAGGATGAAAAATGGTGGAAAACCGATTAGGTTCGCCCAAAATTGCCTTGCCTTTCTCCCAAAACGTTCTTGATGAAAACGGAATGTTTTGGGGAAGTTTTCTGCATTAAAACCCAACTGGTCTGCTATAGTGGTCCACTCCGCTATAGAAGTACTGTCTTAGCGGATTTGACTGCTATGGCGGAGGCTGACCGATGTTGACTTCTGCTATAGCGGTATTTTTTTTACTATAACGGAGGTCGCCGTAGCGGTGTGTCAACTGCTATTGCAGTTGACACGGGACAGAAAGTCATAAATCCCCTCAAAAGGGTCCATTTTACAACATACTTAATTTCCTGATGTTTTAAAACAACCCCTTCACGTCAACCTCGATACCGAGAGTTTTACTTACCCGAATTAGATTCCGAAAAGTCCCCCGAACTCCTTTATGTCTTAGCTAAATGGAAAACTAGCTCAAAACAAGACATGTTACCCAATCCTTACCCATATTGTCCTAGACCATATCTCACTCCTAATCTAGCCGAAACTAGCCTAGCCCAGAATTTTCAACTCCCAAATCTGAAAGTTTTCTGACTTGAAACTTGGCACAAAAATTCTACCCATAATGATGAACCCGATCATTACAATAGGTACCAATTTACCCATCGTTTGTCCCCGAATGATCAAACTTGAAATTATGGGAATAGAGAAAGGAAAGTGTAGTACCTGAATCCTCAAACAAGTGAGGGTACTTGTCCCGCATGTCCTTCTCAGTTTCCCAAGTGGCTTCCTCAACTGGATGATGCTTCCATTGAACCTTTACCATGCTGATCACCTTTGTCCTCAATTTTCAGATATCCCGATCAAGAATCACAACTGGTTCCTCTTTATAGTGCAAATCCTTATCAAATAACACCTCATCCCACTTGATGATGTAGTCCCTATCCCCATGGTATCGCTTTAGCATGGATACATGGAATACTGGATGGACACCTGCTAACCTGTAAGCCACTGGCCCTACAATCTCAAGAACTTCGAACGGTCCGATGAACTGAGGGCTGAGCTTGCCTTTCTTACAGAAATACATAACTCCCTTCGTTGGTGACATTATTAATAACACTTGTTCACCAATCTTAAAATCCATGTCCCTTACCTTGCGATCCGCATATTCTTTCTGCCTGCTTTGGGATTTTAGAAACTTGGTCTGAATGCCTCTTACCTTTTCTTGTGCCTTCCTTACCAAGTCCGCACCCAAAGGCTTTACATCGCCTTCCTCAAACCACCCTATAGGTGACCTACAACCTCTTTCATACAACGCTTCAAACAGGGCCATATCAATGTTGGAGTGGTAGGTATTGTTGTATGAGAACTCACACAATGGTAGAAACTGGTCCCAATGACCCCGAAGTCAATCACACATGCTCTCAGCATGTCCTCCAATAGCTGGATCATCCTTTCCGACTGACCATCAGTCTGAGGATGGAAGGCTGTACTGAAGGTGAGTTGAGTGCCCAATTCTTCATGTAACTTACCCCAAAACTTAGAGGTAAACTGCATACCCCTGTTTGAAATAATGGACACACTACTAAAAAAAAGGAAAAACCGACCTCAAAAAGTTGACATCCTGAGGTCGGTTTTCCCTGAAAAACCGACTCAAAAGCTCTAGTCAGAAAAAGCTTGGTCGCTTTTCTGTACCGACATCGGGAGGTCGGTATTTACCGATGTAATGACCCTTCCGGTCATTTCCACGTTTAAGTTGAAGTCAAGCAAATCGACAAAAGATATCGTAGGACCTTTAACAATTTTCTGAACTTTGGGTCAAATGTGTCGGGGATTTTCTCCCAATATATAAAGAGTTAGAAGTCCCCCGAGATACCAAATCGAAGGTCTACGAGTCTAGTTTCCAACGCACAAAACCGCACGTCCAACGGATCTCGGAGTAAAGAGTTATGACTGTTTTACCGCGGACTGTCTGGCAGAAAACGGGGTTGCGAACCGGGTCGCGAATCGGGTCGGGTTAAACCCGATTTTAGCCTCGATTTCACGTTTTAAAATGCCATTTCAGTTCCGAAACAGTGATAAAATATAAGGGAGGATTCCGAGAGAATTCTTGAATAATTGAAATCGTGCGTAGGCGAATTACGAGCCTAAACTTAAGAACCGTATTAGCATCGTGCGTGTATTTGAAATATTTATTTAAAAGTTGAAATTGGTAAAATTATATTATTATTTTCTTTCCAAAATATTTTAAAGGTTTATGGAAAATATATTTGATACGATATAAGTGTATTCGTATTTATTTTATAAAGTTTTTATACTCCGTAATATTTTAACGGAGATAGTAAATTTAATTATTTTGAAAATTATTATTATAATATAGTAGGTTTTATTGGGAATAATTTTCTATGAATTATGGTATGTTTAAAATATTATATTTATTTTACCACGAATTTATGCAATACCCGAGTTTATACCTAACGGAGGGAATTGGTTGCCACCTCCACTTCCACGTGGAAGTGGAGGGTTAACAACACATAGTATGATTGAAAGGTGGCAGAACATATACGTATGTATATTTGGCTTATTTAAGCCACTGTATGCTTATGGGCATATCACTACAAAGTGGTTCTTAGTGCATATGCACATATATATTTGCAATCGTTGAAAGGTTTTGATGGGAAAAAAATGTTTTCACACCTTATTTAATCTCCGAAAGGAAATCAATTATCTTGTCAAGTTATTCCTTCCCAAATCCGATTCCGATTTAGTTTTGGATTTTCTCGGAGTGGTTCGAGCTTGGACATCGTGTTCCAGCAGCTTATCGTCGGACGACAGGTAGGTTACGGTTTAATTTCCCTAGACTCCGCATATATAGAATAAAATTGTATTAATAGGCATCCTTGGGTTGGTTTATTAGGTTGGTACCACAGACCTTGACCGCTTTATTCATGTCCGCTATTTTTATTCCTCCGTTGCTTGTAGTATTTGGCGATATATTTTATTTATTTACCCTTGCGGTCCTGTGAGGGCCTTATTGACTCTGGAACATAGAAGGTGGGATTTTGGAAATGTCCGCGAGTCCCGGGCATAGAATTATCCTTCTAGGCTGGTTATGCTTGCTGAGTAGCTGTGGGCCTGTGCAGGGTCGGTAGGTTGATTGTAAGCTGTTGGGCAGCTATTGTTGTGTGTGAGCATATCATTTCCATGCATATAAAGAGGTTTTATCGATGTTTTACCGTGGTTTTGGCGTTGGGCCTACTGACACTGTTTTCTAAACCTTGCATGGCCCGGGGGGCCGTTTTTGATGGAAATGATTTGGAAATGGTTGATTTCACTTGTGGTTTACAATCATCAGTTTTACTATTATCACTAGACTCGGCAGGGCCGGAGTACTAGATGAGTTTTCTTACTACTTGAGATGATTTTTAGCTTCGGTTGGACCGAGCACATGAGATGACTTTTTACTGTTTAGACCCGGCGACGCCCGGGCACCCTTGGAGGGGTTTTTCAGATATTTTCCTACTATTTTTTAGTCCTGGACGGGGTCTGGGCATGCATATTTGAGACTGGTTCTATATCTTGATATTGAGACTGGGACTCTATCTTGATACATGTTCTGATACTGAGATATGGTATGGGGTCGAGGACCTCCATGGACCTTGCTATCCGGGCCAGGGGCTACGAGCTGCGTGTGCCGAAAGAGGGGTATACGGGGGAGTAGAGGTATACGGGCAGAGACCTTCCATGGAACCTACCTGCTGGGCCGGATCGGCGCCGGAGGAGGTACATATAGAGATACTATGGCACTTGAGATCTTCATGCATCATATCATTCATGGTTCGAGGTTCCACCCTTGTTTGTTGTTTGCTGATTGTACGCTCCGGTAGTATGGGATGCCGGAGGGTTTGTTTTCACTTGTTTGTGTTCTTCGGTTGTATGGGCGGCCGAGGGACTGTAGGTAGACTTTTGCTTTTTACTTATAGAATGATTCTCTATTATGGATAAGTATGAGATTGGTACTGTTAGGGTGTTAGTTTCTGGATTTGAGGTGGATATGATTAGTTGAGTATTGATTCATGTCTTGAGCATGCCTATTATTACTCTTTCTTTCTTCTTCTTACACTTGAGGTTACCGGTATACCGTCCATTCCGTAAACTTATTTTGTATACACTGTTGTTGCAAGGATCCCAGGTGCGTTGTTTCTTACCTTCACCTGTGTCTATGATGTGTATATTCTGCTTACTAGCCTCACATGTGGTTCTGTTGTTTTCCCTCTGGGCTAGTTCTTGTGTACCTTTCGTTGATTTCTGTGACTACTTGCTTCTATTCTGTCTATTACTGCGCTTTTATCTTATATGTGCCCAGTCGGCCTATGATACCTACTGGGTACCTTATGCTTCGCATTTGGTGCTCACCCCTACCCCCTGCATCTTTGGGTGCAGATCCTAGCGTGGGCCATCGCCGGTAGACCGTTGAGATTCATGCTTGGAGATCTGTTGAAGACTACTTCAGACTGAAGGTGGGCTCTTGGCGATCGGAGCTTAGCTTTAGTTTATCTTTTGCTTCATGTACTCTACTACCATTCAGAGACATCTGTGTATATAGTTTTGGTTTACTTGTACTCCATGTATGTAGTTTGGCTCTGTACTATGATACCAGGTCTTGGGGTTTGGTTTAGTTTTCCGCATTTGTATACATTTACATTCATATTATCTATTTTATTCATCTTGTTCTCTTATTGGTTAGATAGTAGCCCATTACTAGCTGTTCTGGGCTACAGGGATTGGTTCACCTACCGGGGGTTGTAGGTGCCATCATGACCGAGAAATCGGGTCGTGACAACCGACCTCCGGATGTCGATTTTAATTTTAAATCCAAAATTTAAGAATTTAATATTTTTTTATTTTGTTTTATTTCCGACTTCCTGAAATCGGTTTTATTTAATTATAATTTTATTTATTATTTTCCTTTCCAACATCTAGAGGTCGATTTCTTTTAAAAAGAATATTGTTAAAAATATAATATACTGACCTCTAGTGGTCGGTATTATTTAATTTTTAATTTATTATTTTTCTAATTTTTTGACCTCTTGGAGTCGGTATTGTTTAATTTTTAATTTATTATTTTTCTGGTTTTCCGACCTCCTGTAGTCGGAATTATTTAATTTTTAATCTATTATTTTTTTGATTTTCTGACCTCTTGAAGTCGGTATTGTTTAATTTTAATTTATTATTTTTCTGATTTTTCGACCTCCGGAAGTCGGTATTATTGAATTTTTAATTTATTATTTTTCTAATATTTCGACCTCCTGAGGTCGGTATTATTTAAATTTTATTTTTTATTTCACGCTATTTTGACTTTTTGACGCCGGTTTTCTGGAAAATTTTATTCAAAAAACCGACTACCTGATGTCGGTTTACTGAAAAATTTACCCAAAAAATGACCTCATTGTCGATATTTTACCATAAAATTGGCAGCAAATCGCTGCAATTTGAATTGCCCACCTGCATATTTGATAATGCACATATTCAACCAAACCAGCTCAAATAGCTGTCAACATGATATTTTTCTACATTTACGTTTCACTACTTCAAATTAAACTTAAAATCATTCAAATTAAACTTAAAATACGATCAAACAATCTAAAAAGTTTACAAACTATGTATACTAAGTCCAAAATGTCTGGTAGCTAGGTACAACTACTCATCATCAGCATCCTCACACTACTCACCCTCCTCATCTTCGGTATCAAACTCATCCACTAGGCCTCGACGTCTATCACTGGCACACTGAGGAATAATCTTTCCCGACTCAAAAGAGATTTTAACTGGGACCGAAGCTCCGCATACCTCTTGTTCTTTATCTCCTTTGCTACTGCGATCTGTGCAATCTTCTCGTCTCTTTTCTTCTCCCTTTTGGTTGATGCAGCAAGCTCGACAGTGAGCAGAGATATCTTCCCCTCTATTACAAATACGATCGCTTTATCCACATTTTCGAAGCCTGAAGATGATGGACAATAAAACCAGGGCTTCTTCTCCGCATAAGCCTTTTCTGTGTAACCATAGACTGAACCTTTTACTGTTTCACCCACACTCTCTCGCCAAAATTGTTCTACTTGTTCATCTGTAAGCGGTGTGTCCTAACTTTCAGGAGGTTGAGTACTACGGTACTCCTGAATTCTTTGCACAAACGACTCCTATATTTAAATGAAGAACTCTTACGATAAGAATATAATAGATAAAAGTAAGAAAAAAGAATAAAAAGAATAGTTTGAATGCAGTTCTTACATGTGTCTGTTGAGCACGTGTCTCACACCAAATTTCTTCATCTGTGGGATTTTTTGGCGTCTTTATGTGACAAACCTTGAATAACTCTTCCTGAGTTACAGGCCTACCCAAGTCTTTTTCCTGCAAACAACATGCATATAATATGATTATTAATCTCCAAAAGCTACTTATCAAAAAGGAAAATTTTATTTAACTGAATTAAGAAAATATACCATTCTCTTCTTCCTAGTAAGCTGGCTAATGGCCCCATCAGTGTGCAGAGATCCGCCCTTCTCCGATGCCCGAGCCTTCTTCCCGATCTCTCTTCTCTTAAGAAATTTTTCATCAGTTTTCCAGAAATTCAATAACTTGGCCCACATATATGGCATCATAAAATATGGAACACTCTTGTCTGTCCGACAATCAGAAAATAGGCCACTAAGCGCCTTCCCAGCTCTATATTTGAAGATACTTTGAACTTTATTCTCATGCTCGGGAGCCCATATGTAAGATTTTTGTAATAGAAAATAGTTAAATATTTATTCTAGAAATGTATAGCCAATTTAAATGTAATTAATGTGAATTTAATTGATAAATATTTTTACCCTAAATTCCATGAAGATCTGTCTTTGGATATTAAGTGGTATCGAACCCCAAGTCTACATATCATTATAAAATGATCCGATGCACTCAATGATTATTTTTGTCATTCCTTCATCCGTAAATAACCCTGTACTGTTTGGTAACCTGACATGGGTTGACTAGCACTGGACTGACTAGTGCTGGCTAATAGCAAGGTAGACTGATGACCAAGATGGAAATAACCCTGCAGTGTTTGGTAACCCGACATGGGTACCATGACGGGCACATATATAGAATCACCAGAAAGTGGAGTCACGCAAGTAAAGGCATTATATGACTGATGTACTGAGTGAGTATCTAAAAGTGAGGTTTGTGGTGGGATATAAGCTCACGGGGGCTCATCAGCTATCACGACCCCAGTGGGTCTTTCAAAAGTATTGAGTTTTTTTTTCTTTTTTGGATTGACGTTTTTTTTGGTTAGCCTTGTTCTTATCTACCATCTATTAAAATGAAGGTGAAGTTAAAAGAAAAAACATAGAACTGTAAAGGAAAAACTCTTAAAATGAAGGTCCAGTTAAAAATAACAACTTAGAACTGTAAAGTAAAAAACCACCTTAACTTAGAAATGCTCAGGTTACTAATATTTTGAACAATAAACTTAATAACAAACATAATGACCAAAATTGAAAAAATTATTAGTATTCATTTATTCCTCATATATGATAGATTGACAGTACCAACCTAAAATTATTTGCAGTTATCTAAATCAACAGACAGAAGAGAACCAATAATGAACTGCAAACAATAATTAATATAGTCCTATTGTTATGGCAGTTCCTTAAGTTGTTTTACCTTTTGAGTAGAGCTCCTGTATCACATTAGAACAATATTCTTCTTTTTTTTTCTTTTTTTTCCTCTTTAATGTTGATGGATTATGAAGTCTTTTAATTGACAATGTATTTTCCTTTAGATACATATAACACATGAATAATTACACATGCTACCATATTATATATGTATAGTACCAAAACATATTTGGTCACTAATAAGGGCTGAGATATAGCTCAGAACTTCAGACATGACTCTTGATTAAAGAACTATAATTGAAGATTACATTTTACAAATCTAAGAAGGCTGTAAATATTTAAAAAAATATCCTCTTCGAATTCAATAATTAAAAATAATGAATACAACATGCTAATTGCTATTCATCCTCTTCGGAAGTTTCGTCCCCATCTATCCATTCATCCTCTTCGGAAGTCTCCTCCTCAGTTGCCCATTCAACTTCTTGATCTGTTGATTCATCCTCCTTTATATTTGGTAACGTTTCTAACTCTTCTCTACTAACTTCTTCTAAAATGTGATCAGGATGCTCCAAGTTGGTTTCTAACTCAACATCCACTTCTTGGTGAACAATTGCTATTTCGTTTTGATAAGCAACATCCAATATATTATCAACTTCCACCCGCCCCATAGGCTTAGTTTTGATTACAACCCACCAATCAGACTTGTCCCTACGCAATGGATAAGGAGCATAGTACACTTGCTTAGCATTCTGTGCAATAATAAAAGGATCATAAGCCTGATAAGCCCTAGTGTGTTTGACTTCAATGATGTTATGTTGCTTAAGTTCTCTTGTACTTCTGTTTGGGGTTGGATCAAACCACTTGCATCAAAAAATAACTATTCTTTTGATTGGCCAACCAGAATATTCCACCTATAAAATCTCCTGTAGCACGCCAAAATAATCAACATTCTCATTTTGGTTTCCATCGCCACCTTTAACCCAAACACCACTATTATTAGTTTTTCTATTCTTTGAGTATTCCTCCGTGGCTGTCAAGACCCAGACCGCCGTGAGTGGCACTCACCCAACCCCCAGGTGAGCGAACTATCATTTCCCCGAACTTAATCGTTCTAACAGCTCAAAACCAGTGCATAAAATAAACTAGTAGTTCAATAACAATAAATCAACTTCATTAATATAAACCTGCAGAAATTACCTCCTAGAATTTGAAAGTCGCAGTACCAAACACTTCTACCAATGTCTAGAGTACGAGGATGCCACCCCAAAAATATAACGAAATAGTCTAATCCCGAAACAAATGGGCTACAACACTAATGATAGATTCAAGGCAACTCGATCAAGCGGCTCACCCTTGAAGTCTGGAACGCTAGTACTACAGATGAGGTCGCGTCTCAGCTGCTGGAAGATTGCCTGTACTCCCAAAAAGAAAAAGCAAGTGCAGTATCAGTACACCACCACTGTGTACTGGTAGGATCATCAGCCAGTTCCAAATAAATAGTGTATAATTCAGTACAACAAATCAAGTACAAGTACGAAAAACATGAAACAAGTCAATAGGCTCCCCTAGACTACAAGTCTTTACCTAGCTCGTTCACATGATGTACACTTCTTATAACTCTAAGCCACAATCACAGAATTCGATAACTCATCCTTATAACCTATCCCGGACCCTCCCTGGGATCCCTTCTAAACAACACCAAAGTGCTAAACAGACAACCCGGCCTAATCCAAGACCAACTCAACAAATATAACAGGATTCCCGATCACTCAAGAACCACCAGTGAATATCACAATACAATAAGAACAGCCCGGTCCACTCATGGAACTAATAATAGTCAATGCAATGCAACAATATCAATGCCATGATGCAGTAAAATAAACCCGTACCAGGCGTGGTACCCGAGCTAACCGTTAGTATTTCATACTAGGTGTGGTATCCGTACCAACTATTGATATACCCATACCGGGCGTGGTACCCGAGCCAACCGTTAGTATACCTGTACCAAGCATGGTACCCGAGCCAACCGAATGTCAATAATCCACAGTAAAAATAATGAACAAATAACTTGTAAACCAGAAAGAAACACACCGTTCAATTCACAGACTGTAAAACATGACCCTTAGACATTCTACACAATTCCTCTAAGTCATGCAATTCATACAAACACTTAGATAAGAGTACAAAATATACAACATTCATAGGAATTCGTAAGCCATCACGTACCTCGAAATGATCCAGGCTCTACTCAACCCGAGATTTCCCATGTTCTGGATTCCTTTCTCATTCTTGGTCTAAAATAACATACAAGTACATGAAATTAACAAACAAGGCCTGCACATTACCCGAATTACACCAAATCCCAGAACCTCAGGCCACACATGATCATTCCATCCTTTTCTCGGGCTTTCCCACTGTTAATATCCCTAGTTCTATCATTTTCACGAATAAAAATGGAGAATTTAACAACATATGATCATTATATTTCACTTTTAACAATCCCTAAGAACCTTCATGTTTAGAATCCCCTTTCTTCCCTGGATTCTACCATTCCTATAGGAAGCTGAATGCGTGAACTCTTTGCATTCGGGAGTATAGTAATCCCACCCTTCTTCAGCACACACTGAACTGGGCTCACCCACTTGCTGTCAGAAATATGATAAACTATGCCTGCGTCTAGCCACTTAATGATCTCCTTCTTGATGACCTCTTGCATAGGCTGATTGAACCTGCACTGGTGCTCAATACTTAGAATATAATCTGGCTCAAGCCGAATTTTATGTGTACAGATTCCAGGTAGAATCTTGATTATGTCAGCGATGGTCCAACCAATGGCCCTCTTAAATTTCTTCAACACAGAAACCAGAGCTTTAACTTGCCCTTCACCTAAGTCTGCAACAATAATCACTGGAAAAGTCTTATTAGCTCCTAGGAACACCTACCAAAGATGGGCTGGAAGTTCTTTGAGCTCCAAGACTGGTGGCTCCTCAATAGATGGTCGGGTAGGCAGTGTTTGTCTATTTTTCAAGTCCAAGTCAAGCTTATTTGGAGCATAGTTATAAGACCTCATACCTGCTAGTGATTCAACCATCTCGTCATACTCATCAATATCATTTCCTTCAAAATTCATAATCAATGCAGCAAGTGCCTCAACACCAAGTCTCTCCTCAACCGGCACAATAAACGGATCCTCATCAACCACATCAATAACTGAAATCACTCGCATGTCGTCATGATGCTTCATAGACTGGTAGACATTAAAAGTAACTACCTCATCATTCAATCTGAACTTTATTTGCCCAGTCTCTAAGTCAATGAGCGCGCGTCTGGTAGAAAGGAATGGTCTCTAAGTCAATCCAAGTGGATATTGACTGAAAGTTGTTTAAGCATGGAGATGAACTTATGAAATTTGCCATCCTCAACCTTCTTCTTCAATATCTGTGGGTAAGGTGGAGGAGGCAATGGCATGGGTTTCAGGACCAGTGCAACCTCCTTGCTCTTTACTTTCAACTCAGAAGACTGTCTCTTAATTGGATCTTCCACATCATCAATTTCTTCAGACTCGACCGAAATCTCAGCATCATCCTTTTCAACTTCGGCTGGCTCATCAACAACTATAGGCATGGGAGTATCAATGGTATACTTTCTGCTTCGAGTAGTCACCGCCATAACCTGTCGATCATTTTTCGGGTTCTGAATGGTGTCACTCAGAAAAGTACCCTTTTGACGTGGATTCATGCTAGTGGAAATCTGGTGTATCTACGTCTCAAGCATCTTTATGGAGACAAAATGGGAATCCACTCTCTGTCTAATATTTGAAAGGTTGGTTTTTATCTCCTTCTTGCTTGCATCTGTGGAGTAAACCTTTTCAAACACCTTGTTGAGTAGCTCCCTCATGGTAAATTTTCCAGGCCGCTCTTCACGATTTCCAGGCAGGTCATAAAGACCACTTCTATCGTTCTTGTACCAATTTTTTTTCTACCAGTCATCATCTCTATAACCGGACCAATTGTAGTAATCATCTCTATCTCTATTCCGACCTTAATTTCCTTGGCCAGAGGCCTGGAAACCCGCCCCTTGATCATTCACATAACTAACCTCCTATTCGGATAAGTAATCGTCTGGCCTATGTGCTTTACCTTGTGAACCGATGGCTTTTACCTTCTCTACTCCCTCATCCAGGAATCTATTTGCCAGTAACCCAACTGTCGTGTTCATCTCGGCAACTTCCTGTTTGAGGTCTTGCAATTCATTTGGATCCAAGGACTTACCAACTGTGTATGTACCTACTGGGGTCTCTGACTCTCTTGTGTGCCATGCTCTGTTGGTCTTGGTAACCCGATCAAGCATCTCTGAAGCTTCATCATATGAGTTGTCCATGAATGCCCCACCAGTTACAGTGTCAGCTACAACTTTGGTATTGGCATTTCATGCTTTGTAAACAATTTCCATCATATGCCTTGAAGGGATTCCGTGTCTCAGAACTTGCTTCGAATTCTTCTTGAACCTTAGCCAAGCCTCATATAACTCCTCTGCAGGTAGATGCTTGAAATTATAGATCTTCTGTTTCAATTGCAACATCCTTGATGGAGGAAAGAATCGCTCCAAAAATTGGGTCTTCAACTCATGCCATGTGTACATGGAATTATCGGGTAGTTCTGAGAGCCAAACAGTTGCCTCGTAGGTCAATGAGAATGGAAACAACCTCAGTCTAATAGCATCTTGCCCCACTCCTGGCATACTATATGCCTTGCAAAGCTGAGTAAAATTCTTCAAATGACGATTTGAATCTTCTGTAGGTTTTCCATCATACAGACCCTTATTATTCATCAACTGGATCATGGTGCTGGTGATGTCAAATTTTGCCCCCTCATTCAGTGGTGGCAACACTATGGGTCCAGCAATGCCCAATTCCTCCTCCTCGTCATAATCATCATAATCATAGTAGCGAGGGGCTTACCTGGGTTACTGCATCTGTCGACCCCTATTCTATCGTGGTGTGACTGGTCCTCTAGGAAAATTCTGGTGAGCTACCCCGTCTGCTGCTGCTTGGGACTTTAGTGTAGCTTGATGAGCAGCTTGTTGTCGAGCCTACCTTACTTGCTCAACCATCGCATTTCGAGCTACGAGGTCTGCTGCAAGTGCAGCATCTTCAGTGGCAAGAGCATCTTCTCCTTCCTTTTTTTTGTTTCTCATCCTCGGCCAATGACCAGGCTGTGATCTAATCCTGTGTCTCATGCTCTTCCTCTTTAGCCATGATTCTTAAGGTTTTGGAGAGCTCAGGATCGTATGAGATCAAAGGATTGCCTTGACTCCTTGTACTGGGCATGCACAAGTGTGCAACCTGTAGATCAAAACATAAACAACAGAAAAAGTAAAATCAAGAAATAAGGACTAATAGTGAGATAAACACAATCTCTCTTAATCCTAAACCGTATTCCCCGGCAATGGCGCCAAAATTTGATACGCCCAAATTACACCTCCTTTTAGAAGCGTAAGCGGTCGCTGATCAAATATGGAACAAACAAAGGTTGGGGTCGATCCCACAGGGAATATGGTAGGACTATGGTCGATTAATGTTTACTCGTGCTCTTAGTCATTTATTTCCCTCGAAAGGGGGCTTTTTTAAAGTAACAAGTAGTAATTGTAAATAGAATGTAAACAAGTAACACGTGACAATTTTAAGAGTTGTAATCAATGGGTGAGATGACTAGGGTAGTGTTCCCCATGAGATCATAACTTAGTAAGGCTTTGTACTTAGTAAACTAGTTTGGTGCTTAGCATGTAGAATCGGTAAGTTAGGTTCACCTAAATCCTTGGTCCGGAAGATAGATGAATTTCACCACAAGCCTTGGTCTGGCCGTAGGTGTATGTTGTACTAACCCTTACCCTCGATCCCAGATTAGCTATTCCCGAACAAGGTCAAGCTATTAGATAAGGGTTGGTAGCCTCAAATATCTGTTGTTAAACAACCCTTTTCCCATCTGTTACCTCCTTGGTCAGGCAAGTAAGGATAAGGCGAGTTCTAACATTCCGCACCGTTAAAAAGCAATCAAAGCAAAGGGAAGAACAATACATGCATAAACACCGCCCTAGAGTACCCAAGTACGTAGCCTACTTCATTAATCCTTCATGGTTCCCACAACCCTAGTTGTGGATTTCGCTACTCATGTTCATAAGTAAACAATCAAGAGTTATTGGTGTGTTCATGATCATATACTTACAATAAGAGTTAAAGAAATACGGAATCTTGAATGGATGAAGATGGAAGTAAGAACAATGGACTTTGAACGTGTATATCTTTCAAAAACCAAGAACAAACCAATATCACAAAGTTACGAATGTGTTTCCTATAAAATATCATGCATAAAATGTAAAATAAAACCTAGGAAAGGTATTTATAGACAGTAAAAATCCTATCCTAATTAAATAGGGAAACTGGAATCGGAAGCTTCCACGAACACAGTCTACGGTCCGTGGAAGTTTCTATGGGTCATCGTCAGCACTCGTGAAACTCAGAGTATTTGTCATCCTGCAGGTTTCTTTCCACGAGATCAGTCTATGACTCGTGACTTGAATCACGGCTCATGGAATTGAGTCATAGACCTCAGACAGTTTTCTCCTTTTCTGATCAGGTTCCAAGAGCAGGAATCAGGACTCATGAACAAGTCCACGACTCGTGGAAACCTTCCGTGGAACTCAGGTATTTTTCTCCTTCTCTGATTTGGTTCCACCGGTAGGAATCACGACTCATGAACAGGTCCACTGCTCGTGGAAACCTTCTGTAGAACTCAGGCCCCAACTACATCTGCAGTATTCTTTCCACGACTGACTTCCACGACTCGTGGAATAATCAATGACTCGTGGTCTTGAGTCGTAGAAGTCAGTTTCTGCGCAAATATCAGTGTTTCTCTGCACTTAAGTCTCCAAACCATGTTTTCCTGCACAAAACTCAAAAACATATCAAAACTACTAAAAATAGCTAAAGAACATACTCAGATTCCATGTTTTAAGCGTCGAAAGTGCCGCAAACTCACGGCACATCAATTACCTTCCCTTTTTGCATTAACACATCACCAAGACCTACTCCCAAAGCATCACAATACACAGTAAAACCCTCGCCTTTCACAGATAAGGTCAAGATAGGTGCTGAAGTCAATAGAGCCTTGAGCTTTTGAAAGATCTGTTCATACTCATTGGACCACTAGAAAATAATATTCTTCTTAGTTAACTTGGTCAAAGGGGCTGCAATAGAAGAGAAGTCTTGCACAAATTGCATGTAATAACTAGCCAATCTAACAAACTCCTAATCTCAGTAGATGGAGTAGGTCTAGTCTAATTTTGAACCGGTTCAATCTTTGTCGGATCAACCATAATACCATCCTTGGACACAACATGTCCCAAAAATTCTATAGAACTAAGCCAAAATTCACACTTTGAGAACTTTAGCATACAACTTCTAATCCCTTAACTCTGGAGTACAATCCTGAAATGCTTCACATGATCCACCTTATTCTTGGAATACACCAAGATGTCATCAATGAACACAATAACAAAGGAATCTAGGTATGGTAGAAATACCCCATTCATCAACTTTGTAAATGTTGTTGGGGCATTAGTCAACCCAAAGAACATCACCAGAAACTCATAATAGCCATACCGGGTCCTAAAAGTTGTCTTAGGGATATCCAAAGCCCTAATCCTCAAATGGTGATACCTTGACCTCAAGTCAATTTTTGAAAACACCGAAGTACCCTAAAGCTGATAAAACTAGTCATCAATGTGCGAAAGAGGATACTTATTCTTGATGGTTACCTTGTTTAACTGTCGATAATCAATACATATACGCATAAACCCATCTGTCTTCTTCATGAATAACACTTGAGCACCCTAAGGAGAACACTAGGTCTGATGAAACCATTTTTAATAAATCCTAAAGTTGATCTTTCAACTCCTTCAACTCCACCGGGGCCATCCTTTAATGAGGGATGGAAATAGGCTTGGTACCCGGTTCCAAATCAATAGCAAAATCAGGGTCCCTATCCGTAGGAACACCTCAAAGATCTGTAGGGAACACATCCTTAAACTCTCTCACCACCCGCATAGACTCCAAAGAAGGTGAGTTAGCACTAGTATCACGCACATAAGCCAAATAAGAAAGATACTCTTTCTCAACCATTCATTGAGCCCGAAGAAAAGAACTAAAAATTTGAGGATACAAACCCTGAGTACCCTTCCACTCTAACCTTAGTAACCCTAGCATAACCAATGTAATAGTCTTAGCTCGATAATCCATGATAGCATGATGTAGAGAGAGCCAATCCATACCTAAGATGACATCATGGTCGTAACTAAAGAAAATGGCATCATAAAGGACTCACATACCAGATCAATACCCAAATCAAAATACGCAGACACATACAAATAAGTAAAACTATGATCAAATAATACTGAAGCAGGTTGATGATAAATTGACATGATACCTGTAATAACTACATCAAAGGCCTCTGCCTCGGGTTTACCTAGGAATGTATAGCAATGACCATGCCCACTTTTAGGTTGAGTAGCTCCATGACCACCACCATGAGCCCTCTGGGTTATACCCCTAGCATCCCCAGAACCATCCCTACCACCTTACATACCACCTCTAGTCGGTGGTGCTGGTGCTCTATAAGTCCGTATCTGAGAAACCTACTGTGGATGAACCTGCCCTCGTTTGGGGTAATCTTGAGCATAATGACCTAAGTCTCCATAAACCAAACATCCTATTCTCTAGAATGAATGTTGCGTCTGTCCAGATGAACTAGAGTATCTACTATGACTTGAAAGTGCCAAATGAGAACCTCTAGGTATCTTCCCTGAACCTTTGTTGCTCTGACCACTATACCCTAAGTAACCACCATTTGCAACCTCCAATGTTGCATGAACTGGTCTACCCTGCTGATACCACTAGCCTCTGCTTGAGAAGTCTCTACCTCGAGATGATGAACTACTAAAACCACCATGATTATGAGCCCTCTTACCACTACATCCAAAAGCATTATGATGAATGCCCTCAATGCTCCTAGCATGATCTACTACCTGCTAAAAAGTACCCCCAGTAGTCACCAACTGTGCTATAGCCAACATAAGTGTAGTAATCAATCCCTTCATAAACTTTCTAATTCTCTCCTCCTCGAATGGAAAGCTCAACAAGGCATGTATACATAGGGTGTAGAACCTCATCTCATACTCAGTGACTGACATAGTACCCTGATCTAATCTATCAAAATCATCCCTCAGACTCTTTTTTAAGCTGCCAGGCATATATTCTCAAGGAAATCCACGGATAACTGCACCCAAGTCATAGAAGGTCTACAACCAAGATAAGATCTCCACCACTACTTCACTACTCTGACTATCTGAAAAGTAGTATAATCCACACCATGAGACTCACCTAACCTAAGGTTATGCAACCTCTCTTGACAACTGACCAAGAACTCATATGTGTTCTCCCCTAGTGCCCCAGTTAACTTGGGAGGACCCAATATCACAAATCTATCAAACATCCTTTGTTCCTCAACTGTCACCACTGGCCTAGCCATATATAGTAGAGAAAAAAGTATGACTGGTAGAGTATCAATGCAGCAAGCCATAACAACAACAAGCTATGCTCTAGGAGTCTAAAAACCCTTACCTGGTACTCTATCATGAGGCTGAGGCCCATCTCTAGTCTATGATCCATCAGGAGTGACAGGTAAAACTCATGTCTGAGACATACACTTCAAATAACTTAAGAGTCGAATCATAGTATCATGTAGCATGGGAGTAGCAACGAAACCCAAAGGAACCTGGGCTGGCCCCACATCCTCTAGTTGATGGGTTACATACTTAAACTCAACCTCTGGCTTAGGGGATGCTGCCCTGGCATGTCCTCAAGCTGGAGCTGCTCCATAAGCTCTAACTCTGCCCCTTTCTCGGCCATAACCCCTCCCTCAACCCCCCAACTGGGGCCTCAATAGCAGGTATCGGCTCATCACCTTCGTAGCACCAGATCGTATCCTCACCATCTGTGATAGAATAAAACACAATTTAGTAATCAAGGAATGGACAAGTTACACCATAAGGAGTCAAAGGTTAGAATTTTCCTAAAAATGCCTCATAGCCTTCCGAAGGTAGATATGGACGTTAACATACTGATCCATGAGACTCTATTAGACACTTGCTCTTGTATTCATGAGATTGGTGAACCTAGTGCTATAAACTTATCACAAACCTAAAAGAAAAGGGTTGTGATGGCACTTACCCCACTCAAACCATGGTAGGTAAGCCAAGATAAACAAACACAATAAACACAATAATAAAAAAACAACACAAATATAACATGGAGTCTCAAAACCACTCAAACAAATCCAAACAAGGTACAATCCATCCCAAGACCTAGTAGCATAAGTATATGAGTGACTCTAATACAATGTGTCCAAAACCACAACTACCTAAGAAGTAAAAAATAATAGAAATGAGAAGATAGAGGAAGTTGGGTAAAGTCTCCAAGGGGGGGAGCTCACCGAAGCTTTGGATCCACAAAGTTCACATGAATCAAGGTTCTTGTTGCTCCCTCATGCAAGGATCTACATCAGAAAGATATTGAAAAGTAGGGGTGTGTACGGTCCACATGCACTCAGTAGGCATAATAGACCAACTGAGCTTAAGCAAATACTATATTGAATAAAGAATACTAAATGATCCTGCATGCAGAAAATTCCATCAGTTCAATATCAAAATATAAAGTATATGTCAAAATAATTTCAACCCAAATGATAATACAATACAATAATATAGGATGAAATGCAATGGCCAATGCCTACCGGTATACACCTTTTGAGCATATGTCGCTCCAGAATAGGACCCATGGGGGACTAGTGAGGTTTATATGCCCTGCTTGGAATTTTACCTCAGATGAAATCAACGAAAGTAACATAAGTCTCCACCCAGAATATTACCTCAGACTTAATCAGTGAAAGTGATAATAGCCTCCGTCCGAATCTTACCTCGGACTAAATCAATAAAAGGTGATTCATTTTCTTTCAAAAAATCTATTTTTCCATCTGTATAGCCCAATGATCCATGATGTGAATGAATGAATGAATATGCAAGCATATGAAGCACTAACAAGTCAAATACACAGATATGATCAAAATCTTAGAATCACAATGAGTTTATGAACACAGGCTACGAGCCTTAGTCTAAATCCAAGAATCTAAGTTCCTTATTACTCAACACAGTATAATCCCCAATACTGACATTACAATGATAATTCGACTCATTTAGTACTTAAATCCACAATTGTTTCCAACCCATAACATGATTTACATGATAAGTTTCCACCCAAATAAAGTCTGAAAAAATTTAATCCATGACCTACCGTGAAGCCAAACAACATAACTCTAAGTGATCACACTTGAGCCTTTCCTTTATGAATTATGTCAAAACGCAACCACTCTATCAAAATCAAGTTCTACGCATAAATATGAGACCAATGATACCTATAAAGCTAAGGTTCTAAATCGGGTCCAAAAAGTTAACCTTGAGCCCAAAAGGGAAAAATAGGAAATGTGTAGGAAAATCAGTTTACCCAAATCTTAAGGAGTTTAAATATAAAATTTCATCAAAAACGGGATAAAAATTGAGCTTGAAATCATCGAATCACTAATTTTTAATTTTACCAGGAAAGCCCCAAAATTTAAGTTTGAAAAACAAAGATTTAAAGTTGAATTCATTTAATAATCATAGGGGAATGAGAAAAAGTAGTTTAGGAACGTACCCAATCAAAGAAATCTTTAATTCTCTCTTTAAAATCATCCAAAATCGAGTTCTAGAGCTCCAAAAATGAGATATATCTTTAATAGCCAAAAATTGAAATTTTAAATCACTAATAGAGAATTGCTCATTGTGATCGTGTGAACCAACCATTGTGATCGCGATGAGCAACCTGACAAACTATCGTGATCGCAACCCAAAGTCTCGCAATCATGATGAACAACCCGATAGACTATTATGATTGTGATACCAAGGCCTCGTGATCGCGATGAAGAATCTTTCCACTTCATCGCGATCATGATGTAAAAGCTCGCGATGGTGATGAAGGATTTAGTTGCACTAGCAAAGAGAAAATGCTAAAAATTCTCCGAACAAACTCTCTAAATGCATTTAGAACCCCATGAACACAAACCAACTATGCTACTAGACCAAATTTGACATTCAAGACTCGTTGTAATTATCAAATTTACCAATGGAGGTCTTTTTCAAAGAATGTTGACCAAAGTCAACTCTAGGACAAAAATTTTAACTTTCCAATCAACGACTCAAAACATATTCAAAAGCCCCGGGACTCAAACCAATAGTGCTAATAGCCTAAAAATGATATTCTGGAGCTAACAGAACTAATTTTGATACGACACTTTGAACCCCATATATTGATCAAAGTCAACCATATCAAATTTAAAGCCTTTAAAAATGAAAAACTCTCTTAAAACAAACCAAACACCTCAGGGACCATGCCACCCACTCTCATAGACCACAAATATCAAAATACAGGTATGAGAAAGGGCAAAATAGTCAATATACAAGAAAATCCAAAAATCACTATAAAGGTTGTTATACCTTAGGGCAGTATGACTCGATCGGGTCATAGTGTACAGACTGACAAAGTCCGCTCATTTCCTTCCAGTTAAGGTGAATTATAACTCGAATCAGTTAGCTAAGATATATGTCAAGGAAGTCTTGAGAATGCATGAGGTGCCAATATCCATCATATCTGATAGAGGTACGCACTCCAAGTTTCTGCACAAGTTACATGAGGAGTTAGGAACCAAGCTTGATCTTAGTACTGCCTTTAACCCTCAAACTAATGGGCAGTCAGAGAGGATCATTCAAGTGATTAAGGATATGTTACGGGCATGTGTGGTTGATTTTAGGGGTCATTAGGATAAATTCCTACCGATGTGTAAGTTCTTATACAACAATAGGTACCACTCTAGTATTGATATTGCCCTATTTGAAGCACTTTATAAGAGAAGGTGTAGATCACCCATATGCTGGTTTGAAGTAGGTGATGTGAAGCCTTTGGGAATACACCGGGTGAAGGAAGCCCAAGAGAAATTGAGGTTCATTCAGGACAAGTTGTTGGCACCCCAAAGTAGAAAAAACAAATATGCTAACCACAAGGTAAGGGATATGTATTTCAAACCGAGAGAACATTTGTTGTTAAAGGTGTCTCCCATGAAGGGAGTTATGCAATTTCGTAAGAAGGGGAAGCTTAGTCCCAGGTATATCAGTTCGTTTGAGATTCTTGATGAGGTGGGTCTGGTAGCTTAAATGTTGGCACTGCCTCTAAGCCTGTTAGGGGTCCATCCGGTGTTTCACGTTTCTATGCTTAGGAAATACATTGGGATGGTGACTACATAATTAAGTGGGACTCAGTTTTGCTTTACAGGAACCTTTACTATGAGGAGGAACCGATAACGATTCCTGACCGGGATGTTTGCAAGTTGAGAACAAAGGAGATCAAATTAGTGAAGGTCCAATAGAAGAACCATCCAGTTAAGAAAGTCACTTGGGATACTGAAGTGGATATGTGCGACAAGTACCCTTATTTGTTTGAGGACTCAGGTACACTCCCTGCTTTATTTTTACCTATTTTCTTGATTTATCATTCGTGGATGAATAATGGGTAAATTGGTATCTATTGTAATGATTTTTTCCTTCGTTGGGGTATAGTCTTGTGTGCCAAAAATTTGGGTGAAGATTCTCCCCAAATAAAGTATTGAAAATTTTAGGCTAGGCTAGTCTAGGATGACTTTTGAGTGTTGTATGGTCTAGATGAACCCAGTAATGGATAGGTCAGTGCTTATAAGATGTAATACCATATTATAATATATAGGAGTTTAAGGAGTTCGTAGAAACTTTTGAAAGTGAATTTGGATTAGTAGAACTCTGGTTGTCGCATTTGACATAAAAGGGTTAGTTTGAGATGTCAATATCTAGAAGTATGTTGTAAAATTGGCAATAATTTAGGATTTCTGGACTTTCAATCTTGCCTAGGCCACTACAGCGAGAGACAAGCCACTGTCATGAGCCCATTTTAATGGGAATATTTTTGCTACAGTAGAGGTTAGCCAGGGTCAACCCTGCCATAGCAAGCAATTTTTGCTACAACAATGCTGCTATAGCGGGTTATGCCATATTAAATGTAGTTTTAGACTTAAAATATATTTTTCATTCCATCTTTGTTCTAGACTTGGGAGAGGTGATTTAGAGAAAACTTTATCAGTTTCCACCTAAATTCCTTTATCAAGGTAAGTTAATCAACCCGTTTAACTAGTTTTTTATTGGTAAATCCTTAGAATCACTAGGTTATGATTGTGGGGAAGGATATGACTTGACCTAGGTTGGTTTTCTGGTGTAACTTGGTGAAAACAAGGGGTAATCCTTGGGTTCTAGTTTAGGGTGGATAAATTATTGTTGCATGCTTAGAAATCAATGTTATAAACTTGAATTCGATAGAATTAACGTGGAACGAATGTAGAAAAGTCCTAGAATGA